>CAJNDS010001513.1:375000-393718 GCA_905221605.1 Symbiodinium natans
CCCGAACGAAAAAAAGCAAAGCTAGAACCCCTTAGGGTTTAGGGTTTAGGGTTTAGGGTTGAGGGTTTAGGGTTTAGGGTTTAGGGTTTAGGGTTTAGGGTTTAGGGTTTAGGGTTTAGGGTTTAGGGTTTAGGGTTTAGGGTTTAGGGTTTAGGGTACAAAACAAAGCTAGAACCCCTTCCTCAAGCCGTCTAAACACTGAACTCCATCAGTGCCGATCCTCTGCTTCCAGGCACAACGGAAAATTCCCGTAAACCCTAAACCCTAAACCCTAAACCCTAAACCCTAAACCCTAAACCCTAAACAGTTTAGAACACCTAGGGTTGCGGGCGTTGAGGGCTCAGGCTTTGGAGATTCTGGTTTTCAGAATCTCATGCGGCCAGGGACGTGCAGCACGCCACTCTTACGTCTTAAGCTGGGAACTCCATACACCTCCTGCAGAAACGTTCGAAGTTCCGTGGAATCTGTCTTCTTAGGGTTTAGGGTTTCGGGTTTAGGGCTTAGGGTTTGGGTTTAGGGTTTAGGGTCTAGGGTCTAGGGTGTAGGGTTTAGGGTTTAGGGTCTGGGGTCTAGGGTCTAGGGTCTAGGGTTTAGGGTTTAGGGTTTAGGGTTTAGGGTTTAGGGTTTAGGGTTTAGGGTTTAGGGTTTAGGGTTTAGGGTTTAGGGTTTAGGGTGTAGCGCAAGGGAAGGCTCCCAGCACGCAACTGGGCCTATGTGAACGGAGAACCACGCTCGACTGCAGTCTCCATTGGGATCCCCTCTCCTGTAGGTGCTCGCCACTTGGGTGTTGTGGGTTTAGGGTTTTGGGTTTAGGGCTTAGGGCTTAGGGTTTGGGGGGATGTTCCCCCTTCTACTAAGAGTCCTTAATAGGGATTGTGGTACCCCCTATTATCATCCCTGTTGAGGACTGTTATAAGGTGTTCCTTATACTAAGAATCCTCAATAGGGATTATGGCACAGCCGGTTATAATCCCTCTTGAGGACTTAGTATAAGGGAAAACATCCCAAGCTATGCTTCACAAGTTTGGGGCAGGCCTAAACCCTTTTACTATACAGCATGATCGGGTATGATCCGGTGGCATTCACTGGCCCTTGGGAAAAACAAAAAGCCCTCAAGTGCAGTGCTTGTTGGCTGTTCAAAACGTGCAATTAGCCTTAGCCTTAGCCTCGGGCTTTAGATGCCTCTTTAGAAATTACGTGCAAGCTTTTTCAGAGTCGGAATACTTCAGAGATTGCATTCCTGCTTTAATGTGGGAACCGAACCACGAAACGCAAAACGAAACGGGCACCACTGAGGGTGGGTCCTGAGCCCTAGAAGAATGTGCGGCTTAAGGTTTAGGATGGCTTGGGAGTTGAAGGGTTTGCTTCAGAGTGCCAAAGCCTCTACAAACTCTGCGCCTGCCAAAACATGCACCCTAAACCCTAAACCCGAAACCCTAAACCCGAAACCCTGAAAGTCAGATGTAGACCGCAGTCCTCAAGCGCATGGGGAGCACCACGATGGACCCGTCCTGTCTGCGTTACATGCGTAAAGCATCTGAACTTGCTGACGAACCCAAACATAGCACCTTTCATGTGGGGAGGTTGCTCTGAAATCTGGTACAAGGGTTTAGGGTTTAGGGTTTAGGGTTTAGGATTCGTGGAGAACCCATACCCTTAAATTCGAACAACCCGCATGCCTCAGAGGGAGTAGAAGTGGACACTGCTCACAGCAGCTCAATGCCTTAAGGAACCGCTGAGCAAGCAGCCCTCTCCTCTACTGGAGCCAGCTCGCCTTTGGCGAGCCTTTTGAGGATCCCCCTGCCAGCGGAGCACCGGTGATGTTCTTCAGGGGAGGGCTACGATTTAGGAGTTGCGGATCAAGGCTTGGGCATGAAGCTACCAGAAATCTAACACATAAAGCCATCTTTCCGCATGGTCTGTGCTTCGCCATTTCAAAGATACAGACACCAGCAACCTTAAGGAAATTTGGGGCCCTAGATGATCCCCCATGTGCCAACAACCATATTGAAGACACGTGGCTCAAGAACAACAATTGGAGCGACACGCTGCGCGACCCTGCGTCCAGCAAAGGACTCCTAGCCAATGCTTGCTCCTTGTCCGGAATTAAATGTCTTAGAGGACTCCATGGCCGTCTCATCCGCAGCATCGTAGTTGACCACTTGAACGTCAAGTTCAAAAACAGACACGCTGATATTCAGACATTCAACTTCCCAAGCCATGTTGAAAATGGCTAAGTCCTTGCAGCTCCCACCCATAGAAGCCCTCAAGCTCAGGGCCTTCAACCCCCAACTCCCCCCAAACCCTCAACTCCAAACCCCTCTGAGCTGAAGACCCTGGTGGGGCGAGGCCCGTCCCGTTGGAGGAGATGTCCCGAATGCCCAGGCGGTGTGCCTGTGCAGGTGGAGGACCGAGTATTTGCGTCCCAATCTCCGAGAATCCTGAACCTTCCGGAAACTCCCAGAAGTGAGGGAACTTCTCAGTCCACTATCTCATCCAACCCTGAAGCGCCAAACCCCAGACCCGGCAGGCCCTGCAGGCAGTGTTGAACAAGAAGAGTGATAGGCAAAGATGCAGCCACGATGTCCCAAGTCCCTACCACTCTCACGGTTGGTGCCAGAAACCTCAGGTGTCAGCTTCAACCACAGCTCCACAACAAATGCCAAAGGCGATTTCGACATGGAGGCTGTACGTTGCCTAGGATGGAACTGAACATGTGAACTGTCCCAAGGGCTTTCCTAGTTGCAACATGTGGCCTGGCCTTCTGGCCTTCGTCTGAGTCCTGCATTTTGCAGAACAAGCTTCTTAGGCTTTCAGCGCACTTAATTGAAGCAGAGGGCTTTGGGGGTTTAGAATTTATGGACTTGGTGTCCAAGGGTCGAAATGACCACGGCTCTTGGCTGTGGTTTCAGATATTTCAGGAAAGGATGCTAGCTTCAAACAGAGCTTAGGGGGTATGAACCAGCTTGGGTACGATTGTCTCAGAGTTGAGACCGATATCGGAGACAGCAGCAGCAGCAGCAGCAGCAGCAGCAGCAGCAGCAGCAGCAGCAGCAGCAGCAGCAGCAGCAGCAGACCCGGCCGAGCGCAGGAATTCAACAGAAGTCATATGTGCTCATGTGAACTGCAGTCGCATTTGTCCTTCTCCGAAGGTAACAGCCTGGCACGGCCAGCATGGCCATCCCCACTCTACTTGCATCATTCCTCACCTCTATACCTAAATTCCCTTTCCCCTGCACCTCTACAAGCTCTAAACCCTAAACCGTATAGCAGATGATCCCAGCACTACTGTCGTAGAGAGTAGCCACTGCGTCCCTTCAAGAAACCGAAGAAAGGAATGGGAGGCAACCCATGCTTTGCATGCACATGGAGGGTTTCGGGTTGAGGTGCATTCAGGGATGTCCCTGCGAATCTGACAAAACGAAGTCGTAGCTACCCGCCAGCTTGTGCTCGATTGGGAAAGAGGCCTGGAGGGGGGTCAGGTACCCATCCTGTCCCCAAAGACCTCTCAGCTCAACAGCCACCAGGATGAAGCTTCAAACGGATCCATGCAGGTTTGGGGGTTCTGTGAAGTTTACCAACATAGGGAACCCCCAATATAGATCCCCAAATAGTAGGATCCCCTTATAGTGAGGGCAACAGCAAGGTACTAATTTCGGCAACCCACATTTAGGACAAACTGTGGTAGGTTTAGGGGTAGATTTGGGCCCTTTGGCGGTTTAGCGTAGCAGAGCTAGTTGAAGCTTCGCTGATGGGCTCTTAGTTGGGAATCTGGGAGAGAGGGTCCCTATCCCGAACCCCTCAACCCTCAACCCCTCGACCCTAGACCATCGCCGGCAGCACTCGAAGGCCATGTGCTTGTTGGAGATGCCCAAAGGGGTAAAGACCACCTCAGAGGATTGAGAGTTTAGGCTGAGGGTTAGGTATAGAGGTAACCCTGAACCTTAACCCCGCCCACCCCAACATGAAACATTGTACCAAAAAGCTTGAAAAGCTATGGTCTCTGAGGCTTAATCAAACAAGTCGTTCTCATAACAGCAATGACAGCAATCACAAATGAGTGACATCAGTGAACATAAGATAACTGACAGCTTCATTGTGATTCGCATGTTCCTGATTTCTCGCTGTTCTTACGCAGATGTGGTATGAAATCAATTATTATGGTTGTGGTCATTGTTATAATTTAGGAACAAAGGTAAATAGCAACAACCCCAATACTGATTGAAGCCCCGCAAGACAAGATGATGGTTCTTGGGGGTGAGGCAGAACGCGGTTTAGGGCTTAGGGCTTCGGGTTTAGGGTAAAGATAGCATGGTCAGTCGTGCATTGCACGAGCCAGCACCGCATGCAACACAAAGCGCTACAGCACTACCGGAAGAGCGCAGTTCAATCTGCCCCCCCCCCCCCCCCCCCTCCGACCATGAAGTCTGAAAGGGTGGGGGGGGGGGGGGGAGTTAGGGTGAGGGTTTAGGGTTTAGGATTTTAGGGTTTAGGGTTTCAGAGTTTCGTGTTTAGGTTGTCGGGCCGAGGATATAGGGTTTGGGTTTCGGATTTAGGGATGACAGTTGAAAAAGTTCGGACACCTATAATTAGACCTTGTAGAACCTACAAGCTCTCTAAGCCTCACACGGCTTTCAGCCGTACTTCTGAGCCCTCCTTACTCAAAAGACCCTGCAAGCCCTGAACCCCAAACCCTAAACCCTAAATCCTAAACCCGAAATCCTAGACCCCAAACCCTAACAACCCTAAATCCTAAACCCTAATCCCTGAAATCTAAACCCTAAACCCCAAGTACCCTAAGCCGCGAGTCCCTAAGTGAGCAGGAGCCGAGGGGCGTCATTCTTGACCTGCCACGGAACTCGCGGGTTAGGGTTTAGGGTTTAGTGTTTAGGGTTTAGGGAGGGTTTTGAGGGTTTAGAGTTGAGGGTTTAGAGTTGAGGGTTTAGGGTTTAGGGTTTCGGGTTTCGGGTTTCGGGTGTGGAGGTTGGGGCTCGGGGTCTGGGATTTGTGGTGGAGGGGGGCGTAGCTCAAATCCTCTTGGGCATTAGCGTTTGGGGTCAGGGTTTTTGCTGGGGCCCAGTGCGTTTACTGTAGGAAGGCCCGCAAGAGTTCGGCAAGAGTGTCTCAGAAGGTCCTTCATCTCCAGGTGTTGATTGGGCCCTCCTTCCTGCAGGTCTTAAGGCTTTGGCGAGGTTCGGGTTTAGGGTTTAGGGCTTTTGGAGTTTAGGGTTCGGGCTTAGGATTAGATTAGGGATTGAAGCTTATAACCCCAAACACCCCAACCCCCACCTATCAGGGTTGGGTGGCCCTACAAAAAAAAAAGCCCGTGAATCTGGCGTTGATCGAACTTAGAGGTATGTAGTAGCATACGAGATCCCTTGTGCAAGGGCCGCAGAAAAGCCTCAAGCCCAAGCCCAAACTCTGAACTCCACACCCTGATGCGCCCCCTAACAGCTCCAAACACCAAGCCAAGCCCTCCCCTAAACCCCAACCCTAAACCCTAAACCCCGACCCTAAACCCCCAAGCCTGAACACCTAAACCCTAAACCCTAAACCCTAAACCCTAACTCCCAAACCCTAAACCCTGTACCCTAAACCCTAAATCCCAAACCCTAATCCCTATACCCTAAACCCGAAACCCTAAACCCTAAACCCTAAACCCTAAACCCTAAACGCCAAGCCCTAAAGAGCCCTGGGGCCCCCGGCGTATCGCCCCGCAGTGCAGGTCTCATTGCCGCCAGCGGGCAGCTGGAAGGGCTTGGAGCTGCCCGCCAGCTCCTGGTTTAGGGTTTAGGGTTTAGGGTTTCGGGTTTAGGGTTTAGGGTTTAGGGTTTTAGGTTTTGGTTCTGGGTTTTGGGTTTTGGGCTTAGGGTTTAGGGTTTGGGGTTTAGGGCTTAGGGTTTAGGGCTTGCTGTGATACCACGCATAAGCTTTGAAGGTCGGGATGCAGACTAGCTTCGAAAGCTGCGTGACATGCGAAGAGCAGCCATGGCCCGATAGTGTAGGGCCATCGAATATCTCTAATCCCAGCCCACGCCGTCTCAGGCGGCGAAATCACCCTAGCCTATTCCTCTGAGTGTTCAGACCTAAACTCGAGCTACTTGCCTATAGCTCCAAAGGCTTCTTCCGTCCAGTCGTTCGGGGCTGCCTTCGCAAAGCCCTGATTTGCAGTCGGCACGCCGGGCCAGTCCAAGGGGGGGGGGGGGGGGTTTTAGGGTTCAGGGATTAGGGACGAGACCCTAAACCCTAAACCCTAAAACCTAAACCTTAACCCTAAACCCTAAACCCCTTAGAAGGGACCTTAGGGAGGTCCAGGGTGCCCAACAAGTCCCAGGCTACAGGGGTGGGGGACTTTATTATTGGACCCAGTGGTTCCCGAACAGAACGGACTCCGGTACCGGGCCCGTCGGAGTTTCATCGACAGGGAAAGCTTGGAGGCCTGTTAGGGAATAGGGTTTATAATAGGGTTTATAGGGTTTAGGGGTTTTGGGGTTTAGGGTCTACGCGGGTTAGGGGTTTGTAAGGCAGAGGGTCGATAAGCTTCGAGGTTGTGAATGCTGGAAGCGTTGAAGGTCTAGGGGGGTCAAGGGTCTCAGGCTGTGTCCTTCGTCGCCCCGTAACCACATTTAGGATCCCCTTGTCCCCTTGTTGGCTTAAAACCCAAATTAAGGGCAAATCGGAGACTTCGAGGCTTCGGGTTCAAGAACTAGAACCATTGGGGGCTCCCCCGCAGCCCTGGAACCACCCTAAACCCGAAACCCCCAGCCCCAAACCCTAAATCTTCATTAGGGCCACTAGGGTTTAGGGTTTAGGGTTTAGGGTTTAGGGTTTAGGGTTTAGGGTTTAGGGTTTAGGGTTTAGGGTTTAGGGTTTAGGGTTTAGGGTTTAGGGTTTAGGGTAACCCTAAATCTTGATTAGGGCCTAAACTCAAATCCTCACATCCCCCTCCTGGCTGCCGAAGAGAAGGGTGAACTTGACACCGTCGTAGTCCTCCTCCTCCTTCCAGGTTGCTCGGGCGGGATCAGAGGGCCCGTAGAGGGGACTCGTGCACCTGAACCCCCAAACCCTGAACCTCGGTTGTGGGGGTGGGAGCTTTTGAGAGTCGAACAGAGTCGAAGCCAGAGTTGTTCAGCGTTTGGGGTCTATCGTTCGGACTTTGTAGGGTTAAGAATTCAGGCTTTGCACAGGCACCAGTATGTAGAGTAGGGTTCAGGGTTCAGGGATTACAGCCGCAGGGCTTAGGGCTACGGGTTGCAGATCGACTGATTTCGGCGTCAATCCTCAGCACGTAATGGGACTCCACTAACAGCTGGGACCGCAAACCCGAAACAAGACCTTGGTGTCTAACCCCGAACCCTGAACTACCTGAAGCCCTAAACCCTTTAAGCCCTGAACCCTAAACCCTAAACACTAAGCCCTAAACCTTGAAATACCTGCGGCCCTGCACCACTAACGCGTCTCCTCTTCTTGCTCCGGCTCCGACTCTGCGGCGACACTTGTCTTGACCTGCCACTATGGCCTACCAGAGTTAGTGGCTTAAGGCTTACACCCTAAACTCTAAACCCTAAACCCTAAACCCGGCCCTAAACCCTAAACCCTAAACCCTAAACCCTCCAAGACAGATCTCTCCAGCCTCCTCCTCATCCTCCTCCTCCACATCCGTCTTCTCCATGGGCGGATCCTCCTCCTCGGCCGCTTCCTCCTCGGCCTTCCACGCCGGGTTGTTGGAGTTCTGGCTTTGGGGTTTGGGGTTAGGGTTTAGGGTTTAGGGCTTCGGGTTTAGGGTTTTAGGGTTTCAAAAAGGCTGCAAATGCTGCAAACTGCAGCATTTTATGATTTTTCACAGGCAAGACATGTTGTAAACTGCGGAATTTCTCAGGTCCCTTTGCAAAGCAGAGCATATCTAGCGGCTCTGTAGTTTACTTCAAATGTTGTGAATGCTACCATTCTTGCTTGCTCATCGGCTCCAAAGAACGACTACGCCATTTTGACGATCGTTCATCCATTCCAGATGCTGTGCATGGCAGCATTCTCTCTCAGCGTTCACAAGTGTAAAGTCTAGCGTTTCTGAAGGAATTCCGATGCAGCCCCCCATTTGCAAACACAAACAGGGAGTACAAGGGGCACTAAATCCTCAACCCTCCCAACCCAAAACCCTAAACCCGGAACCCTACGTTCATGAGGCCCCCCCTGTACTGACCTTAAACCCGAAGCCCGAAACCCGAAACCCTAAACCCTAAACCCTAAACTCCAATCCCTAAACCCTAAACCCCAATCCCTAAACCCTAAACCCTAAACCCTAAACCCTAAACCCTAAACCCTGAAAGCAGCACGACGGGGGGGGGGGGGGGCCTTCTTCTCTTCGACCGCGGGCTCGGCCGGGACTTCGACCGCGGGCTCGGCCGCAGGCTTGGCCTCCTGAGGCGCGGGGCTTATGGGGTTTAGGGTGGGGTTTAGGGTTTCGGGGTTTAGGGTTAGGGTTTAGGGTTTGGGGTTTGGGGTTTGGGGTTTCGGGTTTCGGGTTTCGGGTTTGGGGTTTGGGGTTCAGGGTTTGGGGTCTTGGGGTTGAGGTTTAGGGTTAGGGTTTAGGGGGGTTTGGGGTTTAGGGTTTAGGGTTTGGGGTTTGGGGTTTAGGGTTTAGGGTTTAGGGTTTGGGGTTTAGGGTTTAGGGTTTAGGGTTTGGGGTTTGGGGTTCAGAGTTTGGGGTCTTGGGTTTAAGGTTTGGGGTTTGGGTTTAAGGTTTGGGGTTTGGGGTTTGTGGTTTAGGGTTTGGGGTTTGGGGTTTAGGGTTTGGGGTCTAGGGGTTACGGTTTGGGGGTTTAGGGGTTTAGGCTTCAGGCTCTGGCTTCAGGATGTTGGGTCTGGGGTTTGGGGCTTAGGGGTTTGGAGCGCAGGGTTGAGGGTCTGAGAACGTTTAGGAACCATATCCCAAGATGACGGTAGTTGCCCTGCTTACAGTCCCAAGCAGGACTTGTTGGTAAGGCTTGCAGGTGTTCGAGCTTTTTTGGGCTGAAAAGGGGTTTATAGGGCTTTATCCTTCGACGCTTGAGGACCATGGGCGCCCTCAACATAAACAACTGCCAGATCTTCCGCAGACCCTACACCCTGAACCCTCAACCTGAAACCTTTACAGCCCTGAACCCCCAAACCCTGCAAGAAATGCTGTGGCTTCGCTCTCCCTCCTCCCCAGAAATCTGGACACCCCTACACATGTTTCGGCCCCACCAGACATCTCCAAACCCTTAACCCCCAAACTCCGAACCCTGAGCCCGAAACGCCAAACCCTAAACCCCAAACCCTATCCCCGAACCCCTAAACCCTAAACCCTGAAACCCTAAACCCTAAGCCCTAAGCCCTAAACCCTAAACCCTAAACCCAGCTCCTCCTCATCCTCGTCGTCTTCCGGCTCCGACCCTGCGGCTACGCTGGTCTTCGCCTCAGAGGAACACTTTCCTTTAGGGGGCAACGCGAGGGTCTTTGAGGTTTTAAAGGGTTTGGGGTATAGAGTTTAGGGTTTAGGGTTTAGGGTTTAGGGTTTAGGGTTTAGGGTTTAGGGTTTACCGTCTGGAGGTTCATGAGTAGTTTTCAAGAAGGGCCCAGAAGGTTGCAACTACTTCGAACCCTAGCTGTGAATACCCATGCAAGGCGTTGAGGCTCAAATTCAGAGCGTTCTGGAGCAGGCTGGCCCTAAACCCTAAACCCTAAACTCCCATCCTACAGTTTGGGTGTCGGGGGTCAAAGGGTTGAGGGGTTTGGGGTTTAAGGGTTTTGTTTTGAGGCGGCTTCAATGCCAGGATGCCAAAGTCCCCGACAACCCAGAATCCCTCATTCCGCCTCCTCTTCTTCAGCATCCGACTTGGGAGGATCCTCCTCCGAGACACGCAAGGGCGTTGCTGGCGTTTAGGGATCTCGATTTGCAGACTTGCGACAAGGACTTCTTCATTAGGGGCTTAGGGTTTTCAAGCTTTCGGGCGTTACCGGCTACTGGACCCGGAAATCTGGAAACCCCAGCACACACCAAGCCCAAACCCCAATGGAGCATCGGCTTCCTAAGCTGCGCTGCAGGGTTGCTGGCTCCAGGCCAGATCTTTTTGTGGCACTGGGTTTCGGGTTTGGGGTATCTTGGGGGGGGTAGAGACTCCGACACAGGCTGTACCTCAAAAGCATTCCTTTCACATATGCACCAAGTAAAACCCTAGACCCTAAACCCTAAACCCTGAACCCCAAATCCCAAACCCTAAACCCCAAACCCTAAGCCGCTAAACCCCAAACCCTCAACCCTAAACCCCGAAACCCCAAACCCCAACCCTAAACCCCTAAACCCCAAACCCTCAACCCTAAACCCTGAAGCCTAAACCCTAAACCCCAAACCCTGAACCCTAAACCCCTAAACCCCCAATCCCAAACCCGAAACCCTAAACCCCAAACCCTAAACCCTAAACCCCTTGTCCCCACACCCTCAACCCTAAACCCTAAACCCCAAACCCTAAACCCCAAACCCCAAACCCTAAACCCCAAATCATAAACCCCAAACCCTAAACCCTAAAACCCAAACCCTAAACCCCAAACCCTAAAGTTAGGCTGCCTTCTTGTCTTCCGCCTCGGCCTCGGCCTCAGCCTCAGCCTCGGCGTCTGCCGCCGGCTTTGCTGGCTCCTCGGAGGGTTTAGGGTTTAGGGTTTAGGGTTTAGGGTTTAGGGTTTAGGGTTTAGGGTTTAGGGTTTAGGGTTTAGGGTTTAGGGTTTAGGGTTTAGGGTTTAGGGTTTAGGGTTGCGGGTCTAAGGGGATCATACCAGTTACAAGACTATATTCAGAATCCCTTGTTATCGCAAACCCACGAAATCCTGAGAAGCCCTCCAATCCCCCCAGAACCGCCGCCAAGTGTCAGAGCTGTCAGACGACGACTTGCGCTTGCGCCTGAAAGCCCCACGCATGGGACAAGGGTTTTAGGATTTAGGGTTTCGGGTTTAGGGTCTAGGGTGTAGGGTTTAGGGTTTGGGGTTAGGGGTTAGGGTCCCACCTAGGAATCCCTGCATAGTCTTTGTACAAACTACCCAACAACATGCTAAGTAGATAGGCCAAAATATACTTGGGTTTTAGGGTTGAGGGTTTGGGGTTAGAGTTTAAGGTTGAGGGTTTAGGATTTAGGGTTTAGGGTTTAGGGTTTAGGGTTTAGGGTTTAGGGTTTAGGGTTTAGGGTTTAGGGTTTAGGGTTTAGCCACCGGGGGCCAAGACCCTGTCACTCTTCTCCTGAGCCCCCACATCCCCCAATTAACCCCCAGAAGCGCCTTAAGCCCTCCCAAAACCCCTCAAGCCCTTAAGCCCCCAAAACTCCATGAGCCCCTCAAGCTCCCCGAAACCCCCCCAGAGAACTAAAAAACCCTAAGCCCTCAACCCCGAACCGCAAATAACCCTAAACCCTAAACCCTAAACCCTAAACCCTAAACCCTAAACCCTAAACCCTAAACCCTAAACCCTAAACCCTAATTGGCTTCCGCCTTGCGCCTTTCCGAACAGCTGAGGGACCGACTTCTTGCTCTTTGAGCGTCCCCGGTCTGCCTGCTAGGCCAGTCATAGCGTGTCGGGTTCAGGGTGTAGGGTTCAGGGTTTGGGGTTTGGGGTTTAGGGTTTAGGGTTTAGGGTTCAGGGTTTAAGGTTTAGGGTTTAGGGTTAGGGTCTGGTGCGCAGGGTTCAGGGTTCAGGGTTTCGGGTTGAGGGCTCAGAGTCTATAGTAAACCCCTAAACCCTAGACCCTAAACCCCTAACCCCTAAACCCTAAACCCTAAACGCCCACGCTAGCCGCTGAACCCTAAACCCTAAACCCTAAACCGCGTCCACCAAGAGCCTTCTTCGGCGGAGAGGCAGACTTGGACTTCTCGCCTTGTCGGGTTGAGGGTTTCGGGTTTGGGGATTAGGGTTTGGGGCTAGGGTTCAGGGTTTAGGGTTTAGGGTTTAGGGTTTAGGGTTTAGGGTTTAGGGTTTAGGGTTTAGGGTTTAGGGTTTAGGGTTTAGGGTTTAGGGTTAGGGATTAGGGTGTACGGTTTACAGAGTGCATTGGGCGTATTGCAGGGTCTAGCGTGCTAGGGCTTTTGGAGCTTATCAGGTTTAGAGGGGGCATATGGGCCCGTGGGGTTGCAGGCTTCGGGACCTTATGGGGTTAACAAGGTTTCCAGGCTTACGTCAGACTGACAACGTCATGGATGCTGAAACCCAAACCCCCAACATGGGCTAAAAAGGGGTAGTACTTTTGGTGGAATGCAAGAATGAGGATTACAGCATCTTGGGGAATATACCTAAGTCGAGCGCCCTAAACCCCCAAACAGCCTAAGTTTAGGGTCTTGGGGGATCGGAAACCCCAACCCTAAACCCTAAACCCTAGCCCCTAAATCGCGTAAAACCCTGAACCTCAAACCCGAAAAGCCTGCACATCCGAAACCCTCAGTCGATAACTTTGCCTTCGGATGCACGGGAGGCTAAGGATTCATGGTCACCGAAGCCGAACGACTAGGGGTTAGGGTTTGGGGTTTAGGGTTAAGGATTTCGGGTTCAGCGTGTTATTAGCGGTTTAGGCATAGCATTCTGGCTCAGGTGCGGTGCGGGCCTTCTTGAGGCTTGCGCATTGCCCACGAAAAAGCCCATTCGAATCAAATAGACCCCTGCAATGCCCTAAACACTAAACCCTAAACCCCAAACCCTAAGGGTCGGTTGGGGGTTTGACACAGCTTGGCAAACCCGGGCCCCTTGCTCTTTTTGTCCTCCTTCTCCTTGTCGCTGTCGGAGCTGTCCTCTCGTTTAACTAGGGTTTAGTCTTTAGGGTTTAGGGTTTAGGGTTTAGCGCTTAGGGTTCAGGATACAAAGCTTTGCGAGCCTCTGACGCCCCAAAGCCCGCAACCTTAGGTTTAGGGTTTAGGGTTTGGGCTGCAAGCTCGCAAGAAACAACAGAAACGACTTCATCCTCATTCGAGCATTGCTTCGTGTGGGCTGTGCGACCCTGTAAGGGTGCAATCAACCGACACCATCGCTCTCCTTCTTCTCTTCCTGCTTCTCCTCATCACCTGAGTTTCAGTGTTGCACCGGAACCCTGAATCTTGAAGCATAATGGGAATCATCCCCCACATGCGCGGAGGACGCCCACGAAAGCCGCCTGAACCCACTTCTAGCCCTATTTCAGGCTCAGGGGTTCGGGGTTCAGGGCTTAGGGCTTGACCCCTCTCTCAGAGCCCTTCTCCCCCTAAACCCTAAACCCTAAACCCTAAACCCTAAACCCCCCCAGAGCAGATCGTAGAAATGATGCCAGGTGGCTGCTGTCCTTCTTCGCTTTCGCAGCTTGCTTCTTCCTGTTGCTGTCCTCAAGCGAACTTCTCAGAAAGTGTTCCGAGCATAAAGCTTACGCTAGAAAGGGCCTACTTGTAGACCCTTGGCACCGGAGCTCGTTTAGGGTTTAGGGTTTAGGGTTTAGGGTTTAGGGTTTAGGGTTTAGGGTTTAGGGTTTGGGGTTTGGGGTTTGGGGTTTAGGGTTTAGGGTTTGGGGTTTAGGGTTTAGGGTTTAGGGTTGATGACCAGAATGCAGACCCAAGAGACACCATGTGTTTAGAGCAACCCCCTTCCCCTTTTCCACACACCTCATACAGGAGACTACCCCTAAACCCTAAACCCTAAACCGGCCCATAGAACTACCCCTCGAAAATCAGCAGTCCCCCCAATATTTTTTCCAAACTGTGCCCTTCAGAAGCCCTGCAATGATGCGTGTTCGATTCCGGGGCGTGGGTTCTTGGGTTCAGGGTTTCGGGTTGGAGTTTAGGGTCTAGGGTCTAGGGTTTAGGTTTTCGGGTTTAGGGTTTACGGCTTAGGGTTTAGGGTTTAGGGTTTCCAGCTCTAGGGGGTTCTCTAAGAGCTATAGCGGGCGTGTATGCTAGGAGGTACCCTCTCTTGCTTAATCTGCCTCCTTGTTGGGGTTATATTAAAAAAGATCATTGTTATTCCTTATTGGGAGTTTGATATGACAACAATGTCAACATATAAGCAACCAGGACCCGACCCAGTCATTGCGTGCTTTACACGGACCCTAAACGTCAAAAGGTGAGCAATGGTGCTTCTTGGATCTTCTCCCTACTTTGGGGGTAGACCCTTGAAAAAAAGGTATATACATTATAGGTATAAGTAGCTATAGTGGGAACCCAGAACCAAAAAAGAAGTGGTCAAGTATAGGACTCCACAACCCTGTTCTTGGCATGCTAGGAGGGGAGACACTGCTGCCGAAGGGGCCGAGCTGTCAGACGACGACTTGCGCTGGCGCCTGCAGAGTAATCGGTGGGGGAGTGTGGAGGTTGGGGTTTCGGCCCCATGACGCATAATATAGGGGTCGGAATAATCGCTTTAAAAAAAAATTCCCCTATGGTCCCTTTGTAATTATACTCTAGTAACCCCCAAAACCCTATTCTAATTCTTCAGGCCCCCTATATTCGTCTGTGGGATTCAGTCAAACACTCACCATTCTTGAGGCTTCAAACCTCAAAGTCCTCCGGAACCCGGCCTGATGGAAGCCTGCTACAAGCACAACGATTTCGGGCTGTGCTGAAAACTAGTCTTCCGCGGAAGACCCGAGGGACCCTAAACCCTAAACCCTTAACTGCCAAACAGGGTGTTGGGCTGCTTCGGCCGCATCCGAGGGTTGAGGGCGTGGCTGGGAGGGTAGGGTGGGGGGGGGGGGCTCTCAGCTTTCGTGCACAGGTTTTGGCCCAATGTTCTCTGGGTGCGAGTAGGTAAGCCCTCGACTCCGAAACACAAGTGTCTGTCGGTGCCGACTATTCCGCAGGGGGGAGGATGGAGTCCTGAACTTGGTTGCATAGATTTAATTTTCGCTGCCTTATTAAGAAACCCAATAAACCCAAGAAGGCTAAGGATCTAAAGCTACAGTAAGGCACCAAAGAGTAAACTCTGAGGCTGGAACCCTAAACCCCAAACCCCAAAACCCTATTCTTGGGGGGGGGGGGGGAGGAAAAGGTCCTAACCTCTCTGAGGCTGGAACTTCATGCTCCTGGACCGGTTCCGCGAAGCCTGAGAAGAAGGCTCGAAAAAACAGGGTCTGGGAGCTGTCCAAGCATACAGGACGTGAACCCTAAACCCTCAACCCTAAACCCAAAACCCTAAATCCAAACCCTAAACCCCAAACCCTAGGCCCTAAACCCTAAACCCTAAGCCCCTTGGTAGAGTGCCTTCTTCGCTGGCGGCGAGGAGGACTTGGACTTGTCGCCTGAGGAAGCTGCCCCCTAAAGGTGCACTCAGGGGAGGTGGGCTGCCAGGCAGCTCTCTAAATTCCTGCCATTTGCTTAAGAACCCCAAAGAATAAAAGATAATAATCCTTACATGGCCCTTATAAGGAAGAATCTTTTCTATGTGGGAGGGTTCTTACGCAACAAGTAGATGATGGTCCCTCTCCTAAAACTGAAATTTTAAGAGGCTCCGCGATATGCCGGGAACCCTATAGGGTTTAGCGTTTAGGGTTTAGGGTTTAGGGTTTGGGGTTTAGGGTTTAGGGTTTAGGGTTTAGGGCCTCCTGTGGAAGTGCTGAGCTCCCGTTCTTGGGAGGAGTCTGGATCTGCTCTGATCGTAGACATGAAGCAGGAGTTTCCGAAGACTGACCATAGGGTTTAGGGTTTAGGGTTTAGGATTTAGGGTTTAGGGTTTAGGGTTTTGGGTTTTGTGTTTAGGGTTTAGGGCTACAGCAAGAGCAAGGCGAGATCCCAGCTCTTCTTGTCTTCCTTTTCTTTGTCGCTGTCGGAACTGTCCTGCGATGCAAGGCATGCTGCAGACAATTCAGGCCTGCAACTACTATTTGCTTAAGAACCCCAGAAAATAAAAGATAATCATCCCTATATTCCCCCCTCTCAGGAAGAATGCTTTGTATGTTTGAGGAGGGTTCTTCATCTGGGGGCCCTTAAACGGGCTCCCCTTATATACCCCTTATACACCCGATACAAATTAAGGAAATGGTGCCCCTGGTATACCCCCTAATATACCCTAGGGTACCTAGTTGTGGCCTGAATATATGGTAATCCTTCTATTTGTGGGTCTATGTTAGGGGTCCCGTGTTGTCGTAAACCCCCATATTAAGGGCCCATGGAACTACCCTTGGACTTAAGCAAAGTAGGTAACTAGGACCCCAGGGTCATGACAGATAATAACCCTGCATTCCCCCTATAAGGAAGAATGTTTTTGATTTTTTGTTTTGTTTTTTTTTTTTTTTTTTTTTTGGGGGGGGGGGGGTTGTTTTAAAGGGATTATAAGGGAACCCCAGCCTTTCAAAAAAAATAAGGGCCTACTCTGGGTCCTCGGTGCTGTAGGAGCCTTAATAATTCGAACAGGGTTTTGGGGGTCATTATAGTATAAAGACAGAGGGACCATAGAGGAATACTATTAGTAACTGTTCCGACCCTAAACCCTAAACCCTGAACCCTTAACCCTAGACCCTAAACCCTCAACCCTAAACCCAAAACCCAAAACCCGAAACCCCAAACCACAAACCCTAAACCCCAAACCCCAAACCCCAAACCCGAAACCCTAAACCCTAAACCCTAAACCCTAAACCCTAAACCCTAAACCCTAAACCCTAAACCCTAAACCCTAAACCCTAAACCCTAAACCCTAAACCCTAAACCCTAAAGCAAGCAGGAGGCAACTAGGACAGGTCCTTGTCTGGTTTCGGCGCAACCTCCGAGTCGCTGTCGCTGTCTGCCTGGAAGGAGGAGGCAAAGGTGTCCCCCAAGTGTAGAGGGGCTTCCGTAGCCCTAAACCCTAAACCCTAAACCCTAAACCCTAAACCCTAAACCCTAAACCCTAAACCCTAAACCCTAATCAATGAGGGCTCAGACTTCTGGTTCCCAATCGTTTGCAGATGACATGAGGCCTCAACAGCTCCGGGTCAGGGGACTATACTGCAGAGTCTTAGGGCTTAGGGCTTAGGGCTTAGGGCTTATAGGGCTTAGGGCTTATAGGGCTTAGGGTTTAGGGTTTAGGGCTTAGGGTTTAGGGCTTCGAGAGGAGCAGCTCGGCGGGTCGGGTCGCGAGATGTTTTACGACGCTGCAAGGCAGGCGCTGGAGAAACCATAATATGGTTTGCATTATAAAGTTCGGTGAGGAAGGAGCGACGTGCCCTTGGCTGAGACGACGACAGCAAGACCCAATGACAAGTCCAGGTAGCAGCCAAGCGAACTCTGCCGCATGACCGCAAAAAAAATCCAAGACTAGGCCACAAAGGGGCTTTACAGGGCTCTTTTGTACATGGAAACACATGGAACATGCGGGCCAGAACGGGCTCAATCCGTCAGACCTCGACATGGGCTGGAAAGCGGTGCTGCCCCAGACGGCTTTTAGCCATGGTCTGGCAGCGGAAGACGACAATGAAACCAAGCTGAAATTGCTCCAGCAAGGCATGGCTTCAGACCTCGTTTGAGAGTCTTGCTCGGATGGCTCAGAAGCTAAGAAGTCACTCCTAAGTCCGTTGCAACGGCCGCACACTGCACTGCCCTGCATCTGCGCGAGCTACGTTCATGCTTGCCCCAGCCGTGGTCGGATGCGCCGACATATCCGGCACGTTGCCTTCAGCCCAGGCCTCCCCAAAGCGTGCCTGGCGGCGTCTCGCCACCTGCACCTGGAAGGCGTGCGGACTCTTGGCGACATTGATGAGGTAGCTGTTCAGCTGCCGGACGTAGAGATGGTGGGTGGAGCTGTCTGGCTCGAAGCTCTTGGGAGGTGTTGGAAAGGTCTTCGGCACGTAGAACACCGAGGTATCGCTGGCTGCTTCCACGGTATGGCTACAGCTCCCACTACACCCCATGGCAAGGAAGCGACCTAGCAATGGAGATCTATAAAGGCCCCCGGAAGTACCGGAGGTTCGGGGAGCTTTTTGAGGCAGGCTGCTGAGACCCTCAGATGTCAGATGACAGGGCGTCGGCACACGGAAAGGCTCCCCTGTCACTGCCGGCAATTGAAACAGCAACCTTCCCAAATCCGTGAAAGAATCTCGATTGGGGCTTAGGGATCCATAAAGAATCCCTGGTTTCTCAGGTAGGTAAGGAGTTATACTGTACCCTTTAAGAGATTCCGCCTTCCCTACTAAGAACCAGTAGAATACTAGTGCAAGTCATGCGGTTGCTTTCTACTTCTCACAGCTTCAAGGCCTTCAGGGGGCCTGGGCATTTGGGAATTCGGGTCTGCAGGGGTTTTTCGGAGGGCTTGTGGGTCTATGGGTGTCTTATCACGTTTACAGCTGTATAGGATGTCCAGGGTTTGTAGGGTATATCGGGTTTACAGAGCCCTAAACCCTAAACCCTATAGAAACCCGAAACCCTAAACCCTAAACCCCGTCCTTTTTCGGCGCCGGCTTCTCATCATCACCTGAGAGTTGGTTCTGATAACTCTTGCGTTTTGTCCTTGGACACGACGTGACTCATGATACGGTTTTTGGTTTAGGGTTTAGGGTTCTGGGTGGAACATGCAAGAAGGGCACAAGAGCCACAGTGCAAAAGAACAGGACGCCCATGCTCATATCTGATGCCGAGTGGAGGTCTTTCAAGTATGCAAAGCATGCACCCCTAAACCCTTCAAACCCTAAACCCTAAACCCTAAACCCTAAACCCTAAACCCTAAACCCTAAACCCTAAACCCTAAACCCTAAACCCTAAACCCTAAACCCTAAACCCTAAACCCTAAACCCTAAAC
>CAJNDS010001513.1:393818-421318 GCA_905221605.1 Symbiodinium natans
GAAGGGCCCGACACTGCCAATTACTTGTGCAACAAGTTCAGCATGAATGCTGTTTTTCCGTGCACGTAGGCTTTCCATGTGCATACTGGCTCAAGTTGCTTTAAAAGATTGTGGCCGTAGTCTGGCATGGCGTCCGAGCAGAGTAAGAAGGCCAACCCCAAGAAGCAGCACACAGCAACTTTTCTCACAGGTGAGCAGATATCCTTTCACTCTTTCTAGGACCTCCTGATCCACCTTGCTCTTCTTCTGTGCTATGTCGGTTCAGCTTGTGTTCGGGATGATTTGCTGGAAGCTGTCAAAACACCAGCTGTATTTGAGTAAACATCCCCCAATAAGCAAAACCTAAGCTTTGTACTAAAAACTTTACCTCAAGCAATCATCCCCCAATGAGCAAAACCTAAACTCTTTTGAACTGCCACATATTGAATAGCTATAATCAGCCCTCCCCCCCCCCACCTCCCCCTGATAAGCAAGCAGCTTAACTACTTGAACTCTGAACTAAACACTGCACCTTAGCTAACACATTGTATTTCCGTTCTCATCCTCCGATAAGCAAACCAGGGCAAACCAGAAATAACTCTGCGCTGATAACTGTACCTCAAGCAATCACCCCCCAAACTTTGCACTACGCTGTACCTTAGCTAACACTTTGCAATTTCAGTAATCATCCAAAGAAGCAAAATTTAAACTCTGTACCAACACTATACCTTAGCTAGCCACATTGCATGTCCCCCCCAAAAAAAACAAAGCCTGAACTCTGTACTAAAACCGCATGGTATTTCAGTTGTCATCCCAAGCAAAACCTAAACTCTGCACTAACACCTGCATAGTTACGCACATATCTAATTAAAACACATACGCCCACAAAGATGATATATATATATATATATATACACGTATTGTTTGAAGTGGAACGCTGTGGGAATAGTCCTTTGATGAACACTCAATTGCAGCTCCTTAGTTGTTGTTTACTAATCTGGTTCCACGGCCTAGGTTGGGCGCAATATTGAAAACATTGCAAAAACTCAATATTTCAATATTGGGCTGGATCCAAGATCCAAGATTTCACAGTTTTTTCGGAGGCCATCTTGGATCCAAGGCGCAGGCTGGAACCAACCTTGGAATATTGAAAGGGTTTCAATACTTCAATATTGGGGGGAGTGTCCTGGCTGGATCCAAGATTGTTTTGCGAAATCTTTGGACGTCGGACCTTGGATCCAGCCCAATATTGAAAGGGCTTCAATACTGCAACATTGGGGGAAGCGGGGCGGCCACAACCAGGGACCAAGAGTCCACATTCTTTTGGAAAGCGGTCTTGTCTGTTTCGATGTTTTAACATCGACCATCACGATCCAACAAAAAACGAGAAAGCAAACAACGCAACAAACTCATTCTAACAAACAGGCTCCCGCAGCCTCCTCTGTTGTAAAATTTAAGGCTTCGCGTTTAGAGGTGTTTATATAAAAAAATATAGAAAGGTGTGTGTGTATTTATTGTGAGTTTTTGATTTTGGTTCATGTATTTATTCACTTGTGTTTGGAGTTGAAGTTTTGGATCGACTACGTCGATGAAAGGGCTTATTATATACAGGGGTCTGACTTAGGTTCAAGGTTTCGGGTTCAAGGTGATGTTTAGGCGCTCATGTTTAGGGATTAGGTCTAGGGTTCCGAGTCCATGGTTTTGGATTGAGGGCTGAGGGTTTAGGGTTTTAGGGCTTAGGGCATGGGATTCAGGGTTTAGGGTTTGGTGTTTCAGGGGCAGGGGAGTTAACCCGATTTAACTCGAGTTAAGTCTCAGAGCCAACCCGAGTTAACTCGAGTTAACTGTCAGACCCAACCCGAGTTAACTCGAGCTAACTCTCAGATCCAACTCGAGTTAACTCGAGTTAACTCGCCAAGACCTCTTATTTTCCATTTAACTCGCAGAGCCAACCCGAGTTAACTCGAGTTAACTCACCTAAAAGCATCTCGGCTCCGAACCATACTCCTGAAACCAGACAGACCCTCAACCCCGAAATCATGAATCCTGAGCACCCGAAATTCTGAACCCGTAACGCCCCCAAGCCCCCCCAAAAAAACCCCAACCCAAACTCCACCCAAAGATGCAGACCCTAAACACCCGCAGTCCCAAAACCCCAAAACTTCACCACGACCCCTGAGTATTTTTTCTTTGATATATCTAGGAAAGGCTTAATTAGGGTCTGGCGTTTGAGGTTCATGGTTTGTTGCTTGGCGTTTAATCATCAACCCGAAGCAATAACCCCACTTTAGACCCTAAACCCCAAACCACCGTTGAACTCTACATCTCCATCCGTAAGCCCAAGAGACCACAACCCCCTGAACCCTCAACAAAAACAACCAACCCTGGTCAAAACTGTATACATCCCTCAACCCCAAACCTCAACCCCTATAACCTTGAAGCCCAAGCCGTCAGCCTCGGCCCCGCCCCAAACCCTATTGCCCAAGCCACGCCCGTAACGACAGCGCGAATGCAGCAGCATTTTGATATGACTATATACACGATGGCTGTGCGAACAGAATGAGATCCACGCTCGCACGCAGAAAAGCAGCAGTTGAGTCACAAGACCACGACGGACAGCCGAAGTTGTCTCGCCGGCGGAATCTTTGCGTATAATAAAATATCTGTGTGCGCGCGCAGCAAGTTTTGGTTCCTATATTACTATTGCTTTTAGCCTTTGCTTTTGCAATCGTTGTCTTGCTATGCCCTGACCCTTCAATAGACGCTTATATCAGCTTTAAGCACCGCTTACAAGAGACTTTTGTGAGTGTAACAGGCGGTTAGCATAAGGGCCTGTTGTTTTAACAAGCGTAGTTTTTAACACAATAAGCTTTTATGTTAGAGGCAACAAGCGCTTACATTTTAGCTATATATATATATACAAACTAAATTTTTCGTAGTCGGTCCTTCTTTTCCCTCGTCCTCTCTTCTGTCCAGAGGTCCTGAATATTTGTATGTTTGCAAACCTCCTCATCTCCCTAAACTCTCACTTGACCAGAGCAGGGGCTTTTTTGTATCACCTTGAAACACTTTCTGTGGAATATTGGATCTTGGATCTTGGATCCAGCCCAATATTGAAATACTGAGTTTTTCCCACACATAAATATTGCGGGGCCAGATAAGCATAAACCCTGGTACAGAGTTTGGTTTTGCTTAGTGGGGGGAAGGGGGCGGGGGGGGTGATTATTGAAATACAATGTGTGTTACCTCAGGTACAGTGTTTAGTGCAGAGTTTAGTTGCCCCAAAAATCTCCAAAAATCTGAGGGAGCAGGGCTTGGGCTCACCAGATTACAAACCCCAAGCGTATTCGCTGTTGGGGAGCTATAGGAACCAAAACTTGCTACGCGCGCACACACACACACACATCTTTTGGCACGCAAAGATTCCGCCGGCGTGACAATCTCGGCTGTCCGTCGCGGTCTTGTGGCTCAACTGCTGCGTTTGATGCGAGCACACATGGATCTCATTCTGTTCGCATAAATATCGTGTGTATTTTCAATATACTCATATCAAGATACTGCTGCATGCGCTGTTGCGCTCTCCGT
Source organism: Symbiodinium natans (assembly GCA_905221605.1). NCBI lineage: Eukaryota > Dinophyceae > Suessiales > Symbiodiniaceae > Symbiodinium > Symbiodinium natans. Next base: position 397,383 of record CAJNDS010001513.1, read on the forward strand.
GCCGCGTGCTGCGTCCGGCGCGACACACTCCGGCGCGACACACACGGAAAGGCTCGCGACAAGATCGTGCACGAATGCTGTTGCGCGGGCACACATGGGTGTCTCGCCGTTCGCACGGATCTGCTCTTGCACTAGACAGCCGCGTCTTACACGACCACACAGACATCAGGTGTTGGGTAGGCATATATATTTTTGCGGCAAGAAAGCTGTTGCAAAAGCAAGGGCTAAAAACTATAGGAGCCAATATCTTTTGGCACGCGAAAGATTCCGCCGGCGAGACAATCTCGGCTGTCCGTCTCGGTCTTGTGACTCAACTGCTGCGTTTGATGCAAGCACACATAGATCTCATTCTGTTCGCGTCGTGCGTATTTACAATATATTCATATCGACATACTGCTGCTTCGCTGTTGCGCTCTCCCTGCCGCGCGCTGCGTCCTGCGCGACACACGGAAAGGTTCGCAAAAAGATCGTGCACGAATGCAGCTGCGCGGGCACACATGAGCGTCTCGCCGTTCACGCGGATCTGTTCTTGCGCTAAATAGCTGCGTGGTATACGACCACACAGACAGCAGCTGTTGGGTAGGCATATCTTTACGGCAAGACAGCGGTTGCAAAAGCAAGGGCCAAAAACTGTAGGAACCAAAACTTGCTTCGCACATACACACGGCCAGCCCACATGGATCTCATTCTGCTTGCGCAGACATGTTACAATAGTGGGCCCCCCCCCTTGCAAGTACAGTTACAAATCCGCTACAACGTCCTTAAGGTCAGTTACACGTCTGCTAAGTAAGCCCTAAACATACAAGTCTGGATAAGCGAGATACAGAGTTTTATATGAAAGGAGATAGGAAAAGATAGCAGACATAGCCAAACTATCTTGTTTGGTCCTGCTTTTTTTTGTTGGGGGGGGGGGGGAATTATTTGCGGGGCGGGATTTGCGAAATTTGCACAGACAGCAACCGTGAGCAAGAGCCGCTCGACGCATTTCTCTCGGCCGCTGCCATGTTCGAAATGCGTATATAGAATGGAACACAAACTGATTTACTTTATGGGCGGATGAATATAGGGTTTGTACTTTGCAAGCGCGTCCTTGCTTTTTGAATTGTAGCAATCCATGCCGACATGTAGCTTTGATGCAGCTTCCTGGTTTAAGTTTTCCTTAGCTGGTTTGCCGATGTACTACCCTAAATCCTAAATACCCTGAAACCTTGAAGACGCTAGTTTCTTCGGTGAGGGCGAAAACTCGCTTGCAGTGTGTTTCGCTAGCTCAGCGGGGAAACTCGCTTAGACCCCAAACCCGAAAACCCGGGGAACCCTAAACCTTGGAGATGCTCTTTTTATTGAGGGCAGGCGTGCGGGCAGCTGTGTGGCCACAGACATGATGTGGCGCCAAAAAACGTGTGGATACGTATGTGTCCGCGCACTTTCGATCCCAAAACCATGTGGGCGCATGTGTGACCGCGTGTTTATCCCAGCAAAGACATGTGGACGCGTGTGTGTCCGCTTGTGTCCGCTTGTGTGTCCGCTGGTGTCTTGAGGCGTGGGCGCGCAGGTATCCGCAGCTTCCTCCAGAAAACAATAGTGGGCGCACATGTGTCCGCAGCTTCCGCCAGAAAAACAATAGTGGGCGTACATGTGTCCGCAAGCATACCTGTTTCACGTACCTGTGCGCAGAAGGGTCCGTCATGCGTCGTTTGAAACCATTTCTAAAGAAAATCGCTGGGTGCCTGTAGCGAGGAAACTCGCCGAAGGTATACCTGTAGCCGGGAAGCTCGCCTGCCTAAGACCCTCAGACTTGCATCCTTGTGCTTCTGTCTCTTTAGTTGAACTGAGTGGTGCCGGGAATGTTCTGAACTGTTGGGGCTTTGTATCGCCCAGCTCGTGCCCCTCAAAGTTTGTGTTGCCTCATCGTGGTTGTGCAACCATGAATTGTCCGAACTTGCAGGAACACTTAAACTCAAATCTAATACCAACAAACCCTTCGAAATATAATATTAACTCGCTCCAAACTCCTAAGTGCGCCTTGGGGGGCTAATGTCAGCTCCTTGCCAAAATCTAAAAATGTCATAGTGCAAAAAGATAGAAAAAGATACGGAACTTGCAAGTCTACTTGCTAAGTTGCCTATGTCGGACTCACGCTAAGTACTTGTAAGTCTGCTATGTCCATATGCAACTCACGCTAACTATCGCTAAGTACTTGTAAGTGGGGGGCCCTCTCTCGTAGTGCGTGCCGTGTGCTGCGAATCACACACGCATATCTTTTTTTTCGGCAGCACACATGGATCTCATTCTGCTTGCACAGGCACGTGAGTGCGCTCAAACTGCCTGGCGCTGTTTTCCTTCCTCGGTGGACTCCCCGAACACTACTTTTCAATTGCCCAGGTGCAAAAAGTCACAGTAGTTTGGCGCGCGCACGTCCCTTACCTTTCCGCGAAGCCGTGCACAAAATCTAGTCACCGACCTTCTCCCTTACCAGATTGCAAGCCCCAAGCGCACCCGCAGTTGGGGAAATATGTTGTAACTGATGACTGTTGCACCATGACGACAGCTTTGGCTGCAAAGTCGGACTACGCTGGGTTTCAAAATCAGAGCACGCACGAGCAGCAGAGAAACAGCACGGAGATGTGAAAAAGGATTGGGAGGGGGGTCGGAAAACGTTCAAAAAAAAACAGGTGCGACAACATTGTTGCGTTCTCTGTGCCGCGTACTGCGTACGGCGCGACACACGGGAAGGTTCGTGCACGAATGATGTTAAGGCACACATGGGTGTCTCGCCGTTCGCATGGATCTGTCCTCGCGCTAAACAGCCGCGTCGTACACGACCACATAGACATCAGGTGTTGGCAAGGCGTATTGTTATGGCAAGAAATCGGTTGCAAAAGCAAGGGCTACAAACTATACGAACCCGAGCTTGCTACGCGAGCATACACACATATCTTCTGTCTTTTGGCACGCAAAAGATTCCGCCGGCGAGACAATCTCGGCTGTCCGTCGCAGTCTCGTGACTCAACTGATGCGTTTTATGCGAGCACACATGGATCTCATTCTGTTCGCACAAGCATCGTGCGTATGTACAATATATCCATATCAACATACTGCTGCTTCGCTGTTGCGCTCTCCGTGCCGCGTGCTGCGTTGGCTGGGCATATTTTTACGGCAACAAAGCGGTTGCAAAAGCAAGGGCTAAAAACTATAGGAACCAAACCTTGCAACGCGAGCATACACACATATATACAGCCAGCCCACATGGATCTCATTCTGCTTGCACAGACATGTTAGTGCGCGCCGTGCGCTGCGAACGCACACACGCGTATCTTTTTTTTTCGGCAGCACACATGGATCTCATTCTGCTAGCATACACACATATCTTCTGTCTTTTGGCACGCAAAAGACTCCGCCGGCGAGACAATCTCGGCTGTCCGTCGCAGTCTCGTGACTCAACTGATGCGTTTGATACGAGCACACATGGATCTCATTCTGTTCGCACAAGCATCGTGTGTATTTACAATATATCCGTATCAACATACTGCTGCTTCGCTGTTGTCCTCTCCGTGCCGCGTGCTGCGTTGGCTGGGCATATTTTTACGGCAACAAAGCGGTTGCAAAAGCAAGGGCTAAAAACCTATAGGAACCAAACCTTGCAACGCGAGCATACACACATATATACAGCCAGCCCACATGGATCTCATTCTGCTTGCGCAGACATGTTAGTGCGTGCCGTGCGCTGCGAACGCACACACGCGTATCTTTTTTTCGGCAGCACACATGGATCTCATTCTGCTTGCACAGGCATGTTAGTGCGCTCAAACTGCCTGGCGCTGTTTTCCTTCCTCGGTGGACTCCCCGAAGACTACTTTTTAATTGCCTAGGTGCAAAAAGTTACAGTAGTTCCGCGCGCGCGCACACGTCCCTTACCTTTCCGCGAAGCCGCGCACAAAATCTAGTCACCGACCTTCTCCCTTACCAGATTGCAAACCCCAAGCGTACCCGCTGTTGGGGAATAAGTATGGCAGACGTTTGATTTGTTATCTATGATATTTTTTTAGTATTGTGCGAGGTATAGTTAGATATATTTTGATTTTATAGCAATGTCTTCGATAGGTCGAGGATTAAGGATTACAGATAGATCGATCTTGAAGAAATTCATATTGTTTATTTAATTGTAATGTCTTCGGTTGGTCGGTATCTATGGGAGGCGTGACACATCGTATAATTAGATTATTCAGAGCAAAGAATGGTCTTGAATAAGTTTGGGTTGATTTAACTGAAATGTTTTCGGTGGGTCAGACCGATGTGGTGCGCAAGCTTATGGGGCTCGTGCCCATCATGCAGGGAGTCAGTCGCAAATTGAAGACACATGTATGGCACGAAAGCGGCAACAACTCGGGAATTTACAAGTCCTTACAGGGTTCCCACGCTGCTGCCGGCCATCAAGCATGCCACATGCCAAGCGTGTCAACATGCACAAGCAAGGTCATTTTTTGGGTCGTCCCTCCGTCGTCATGAGGGCTTTTAAGATCTTCGGCCGGCATGAAAAAAAGGAAACGCGCCCTTGCAACCTCCGCATACAGCCTACACTCTCGTGTTGCAAAGACGGGTGTCAACTGAATATGCTATTTGGTGTGTGCGCGCGTGCGTGTGCGTTTGCGTGTGCGTGTGCGAGGGCGTGTGCGCTTGCGCGTGCGCGTGCGTGTGGCTGTGTGTGCGTTTGTGCCTATGTGTGGGTGTGGGTGTGCGCGTGCGCGTGCGCGTGCGCATGCGCGTGCGTGCGTGCGTGCGTGCGTGGGTGGGTGGGTGGGTAGGTGGGTGTGTGTGTGTGTGTGCGCGCGTGTGTGCGTGTGTGTGCGTGGGTGTGTGTGTGTGTGTGTGTGAGCGTGTGTGTGTGTGTGTGTGCGTGGTCAATTCTGTTCGAACTTCTATGTGAATGGGCCAGCAAGGGCGCTTAAATGATAGCAGTGCTGGTGCAGCCTTGCAGAATTCTGCACCGCACGGCATGTTCTGTCGTGGCATCACGCGATTTCGAGCTATTCCTCGCACCAGTCCGACTGCCCCAATTGACTCCGCTTGACCAAGCCACACTGCACAGCAACGCGGGTCAGTATGTGGAGGGATTACCGCGATCGACTGACCTGCCCAGGAACAACAATGGGTCGGAAGGCTCCAACTCCACGTGGTGTGCACAACAAGCATGCCAGGATGCGCAAACTCCAACGAAAACAAGACAAGCATGAATTGAAGAATTTTCAGCAAGGTGTCACTGAACTCTTCGGCACGGCGGCTAGCCGGCATGACGGCATGACTGCCAAAGTTTTGTGAGATCGCACATAGCCATTGCTTGGCCACTGGTCTGCTAAGGCCAAGGAAGAATAGGACGGTGCTTTATGCATGCTCCAATCGCAAGCTGTAGCAGGACATGGACTTTAATGTGCAATAACAGACTTCAGCAGGTCTGAGGTTCAATTGGCGGATTTGGACTTGCAACTTCAGAGCTGCGACGCACGTCTCTACCAGCGAGTCAGCGGGAATGTGAAACTTCACTGACGGCACAGTGTCGCCAGGGCCAACAAGGCAGCACGAAGCTGCTGACCATGGCGGCTCCCTTCATGTGTCTATCTATCGGGGAGGACTGACTTGATGTGCAACATCGATCGACATCGCATTTTTCCGGGTGCACAAGGACTCAGAAGCTCTTCAGGCCCTCTCCTAGGCAGCGACCTGGATCACGCAGGAACGAAGAAAACACAAAGGTGCCAAATACTGAGAACGAGCAGTTTCCTTGGGGCCTCGCCCATGCCGGACATGTTTTGCCACTTGCCTGGAGCTGAGGCTCAGCTGGCCGAAATTCTTTTGTAAAAACCGTCGCTGCGACAACAATCGTTGCATGATCCACATCGCCTGCGCCGAGAATTTGTCGAGCGTCTGCTGGACACGGGCAAGATCGCCTCAGATGGCTTCATGGACAACTGCCGATCATGCTGCACTGTGTTTGAGAATCGGACACGTTGGCACTTCCAGAACATCATCGCCCGTTTTGGGCTCCTCAGCTACAGCACGTGTCCTCCGCGATTCCCAACAGCTGGGAGACAAGGGGGCAGGATGCAAACGACGTTTGTCTACAATCGTTGTCTTGGGGTCCGGCCCATGCCGGAAAGGTAGGTCCACCGGTCTGAGTAGATGACCGAACAGACTTCAAGTACGAAATCGCCCATCACAGCACGTGACCTGCACCATCATCTCACGCAGTTTCCGGTGGATGCGTGCGAGGTCACCTGACATGCACGATGGACGACAGGTGGTCTGCCTACTAGCCCCCTAGGACCATTCGCTGAGGCAGCAACCGTGACGCAAGGAAACAGTTGCGCTGGGGCTGGGCACCTCACGCAGTAGGCGCAAAAACCGCTTGAAGGCTTTTGCATGATTCACATTGCCTTCGTGTCGAGCGTCTGCTGGACACGGGCAAGATCGCCTCAGATGACTTCACGGACAACTGCCGATCATGTTGCACTGTGTTTGAGAATCGGACACGTTGGCACTTCCAGAACATCATCGCCCGTTTTGGGCTCCTCAGCTACAGCACGTGTCCTCCGCGATTCCGAACAGCTGGGAGACAAGGGGGCAGGATGCAAACGACGTTTGTCTACAATCGTTGTCTTGGGGTCCGGCCCATGCCGGAAAGGTAGGTCCACCGGTCTGAGTAGATGACCGAACAGACTTCAAGTACGAAATCGCCCATCACAGCACGTGACCTGCACCATCATCTCACGCAGTTTCCGGTGGATGCGTGCGAGGTCACCTGAAATGCACGATGGACGACAGGTGGTCTGCCTACTAGCCCCCTAGGACAATTCGCTGAGGCAGCAACCGTGACGCAAGGAAACAGTTGCGCTGGGGCTGGGCACCTCACGCAATAGGCGCAAAAACCGCTTGAAGGCTTTTGCATGATTGCACATTGCCTGCGCGTCGAGCGTCTGCTGGACACGGGCAAGATCGCCTCAGATGACTTCACGGACAACTGCCGATCATGTTGCACTGTGTTTGAGAATCGGACACGTTGGCACTTCCAGAACATCATCGCCCGTTTTGGGCTCCTCAGCTACAGCACGTGTCCTCCGCGATTCCCAACAGCTGGGAGACCAGGGGGCAGGATGCAAACGACGTTTGTCTACAATCGTTGTCTTGGGGTCCGGCCCATGCCGGAAAGGTAGGTCCACCAGTCTGAGTAGATGACCGAACAAACTTCAAGTACGAAATCACCCATGACAGCACCTGACCTGCACCATCATCTCACGCAGTTTCCGGTGGATGCGTGCGAGGTCACCTGAAACGCACGATGGACGACAGGTGGTCTGCTAATTATTACCCGCTTGTTAAGACCATTTCGCTGAGATTCGCTGAGGCAGCAACCGTGACGCAAGGAAACGGTTGCGCTGGGGCTGGGCACCTCACGCAGTAGGCGCAAAAACCGCTTGAAGGCTTTTGCATGATTCACATTGCCTTCGTGTCGAGCGTCTGCTGGACACGGGCAAGATCGCCTCAGATGACTTCACGGACAACTGCCGATCATGTTGCACTGTGTTTGAGAATCGGACACGTTGGCACTTCCAGAACATCATCGCCCGTTTTGGGCTCCTCAGCTACAGCACGTGTCCTCCGCGATTCCGAACAGCTGGGAGACAAGGGGGCAGGATGCAAACGACGTTTGTCTACAATCGTTGTCTTGGGGTCCGGCCCATGCCGGAAAGGTAGGTCCACCAGTCTGAGTAGATGACCGAACAAACTTCAAGTACGAAATCACCCATGACAGCACCTGACCTGCACCATCATCTCACGCAGTTTCCGGTGGATGCGTGCGAGGTCACCTGAAACGCACGATGGACGACAGGTGGTCTGCTAATTATTACCCCCTTATTAAGACCATTTCGCTGAGATTCGCTGAGGCAGCAACCGTGACGCAAGGAAACAGTTGCGCTGGGGCTGGGCACCTCACGCAGTAGGCGCAAAAACCGCTTGAAGGCTTTTGCATGATTGCACATTGCCTGCGCGTCGAGCGTCTGCTGGACACGGGCAAGATCGCCTCAGATGACTTCACGGACAACTGCCGATCATGTTGCACTGTGTTTGAGAATCGGACACGTTGGCACTTCCAGAACATCATCGCCCGTTTTGGGCTCCTCAGCTACAGCACGTGTCCTCCGCGATTCCCAACAGCTGGGAGACCAGGGGCAGGATGCAAACGACGTTTGTCTACAATCGTTGTCTTGGGGTCCGGCCCATGCCGGAAAGGTAGGTCCACCAGTCTGAGTAGATGACCGAACAAACTTCAAGTACGAAATCACCCATGACAGCACCTGACCTGCACCATCATCTCACGCAGTTTCCGGTGGATGCGTGCGAGGTCACCTGAAACGCACGATGGACGACAGGTGGTCTGCTAATTATTACCCGCTTGTTAAGACCATTTCGCTGAGATTCGCTGAGGCAGCAACCGTGACGCAAGGAAACAGTTGCGCTGGGGCTGGGCACCTCACGCAGTAGGTGCAGTTCAGGGGCCCCAAAAACTTCTGACCACGTCGACTGAAGGCTTGTGCACGGTTGAATGATGGCACATTGCCTGCGTCGAAAAGTTGTTGAGAGCCTGCTGGACACGAACAAAATGGCCTCAGATCGCTCTGCGGACGAGGGATCATGTAAAACAAATTTGGGTTCCGACAATGAGGATGACGAGCCTAGTGTGGTGACTATGTGGGGCTCAACACATAAGAACAAGCAAACGATTGCGACGATGGGAGGCCGGATCCCTTCTCGAATATCGATGTTCGCAGCCCCGATATGCCCTTTGCCTCCATTCCAAACCTGCATTCTGACCTTGCCAGCCTGTTCTCATACTACCATTGCTACTGAAGTATACTATTCTCACTGCTACTTCTGTTCTGCTTGTTTCTGCTCGTTCGAACGAAAATTGCCACTGCTAGTGTCGCTCCGATGCCTAGACATCCCATTCATACTAGGGCTGCTGGCCTTGCCGCTGTCTTAAAGCAAGCGCGACCACGTTTTTCTCTACCGTGTACTTTGTTGCGCTACTGCAAAATACAAAATGCAAGTGTCGCAACTTGGTCCGTGGATGTCGCCAAGGTCGTTGCAATGAGATAACGCCATCATCGCCTTGCCAAGGCAAGTCCGGCAGTGAGGTGCAATACAGCGCAAGCCTCCTTAGGCATCTGGCTTTTGGCGTGGCAGCGGAGGCCGGCAGCATCGGATGAATCACTAAGTGCCAGCTAGAGCTGGCTATCGGCTGAGAATTGGCTGCAGATGATGATAATGATGATGCTGATGCAAGCTGCCACCGCTCAACCCGCGAATATTGAAGGTGGCCTCAGAAAGATTCGCATCGTACAAAAAATGGGCGAGTAACCACAGGTGTCGCTGATGTTGGACTGCTTAACCCTAGCACTGTCGGCTCCTGCAGCTTTGGGTGAGGGAGAGTACATACTTCCATGACGGTCGCTCGACCCGATTTGCCCGGTCTCATGCAAACATATCATCGATGATTCTTCCGTGTCCTAGTTTGATGTGCATTGATTACGACGACTGCGTTAACGAAAGGCCTGAGCACGGGCAGACATCGACGAGTCTATCGCACCTTTGCTGCTGGACAATTTCCGACAGGCGACGGCGGGAGTGGTTAGCTGTCTCGGCTAATGGTGCTCTCACGGCAGGGTGTCATGCTCGCTCAGTTCTGCCACTGCTACTGCCTTGAAGGTCATGCACTGATGCAGCGCACGAGTGGCAAGAAAAGAGTCGTCGGAGATTGTGCTTGTTCACCCGCCGATGTTGCAGTAGCAAGTTTTTTTGTCCACGCCAATTGGGGGGCGAAAACCGACTTATGCCGATACGCCATTACGCATGCTTTCGGCCATGCTCCCCGCGTACGCTGATATGCCGATACCTCCACTTCATTTCCCCTTTCCTCCTCCCCCCCCCTCCCCCTCCCTCGCAGATGCGCCCATACGCGCTGCCCTCGGTGTATGCCTCTCGCACTTCTGGATTTCGTAAACTTTCGCACTCCATTCGCACGCAAGTAAGCAAGTATACTGCAAGTGCGTTTGCAAGACGCTGCGTGCCTGGGCCTCGATGTAGTTGAGCATCTGGGCATTACCGGACAGAAGCACGCCCAGAAATGTTCAGTTCAGACTGCCTGCAAAAAGGCAATCGATTCATGCTGAGGCTTTCGCCTGCTGTACTTCTTCCCAGGCAGCTTGAGCACCCCTGCAAAGCAAATCGACGTGGACGCACGCAGCCACTTCCTTTGCAACATCCTCTGGCCTTTCAGATGCGACTGCGTCCTCGAGACCATCCTGGGGATTGGTGGGGTCGACCTGGGGTTTAATGAGGTCGACGTGCTCTGCATAGGTCTCCTGGCAAGCCATTTGGTGTCAATGCCGCTTGCTGCCTGACGAGTGCTGACTGGGTGCACATCCTTCGATGGCACGGTCTCCACCTTTCAAACACAAGGCTATGAGTAGGCAGCCTGCTTTCGAATTTTGCGCATCTCAATAGCAACGATACGTTCTTGAGACTCGACTCGCTGGCAAGTAACTAAGTATTGATGTGTTGCCTCGCCCCGGTGCCTCCTGCTCCTCCCTGCCCAACTGGTCAAGGCGCTCATCCGACGGGCCTCTACACAAGTCTTAGGCAAGGTTGCTCGGCCTTTTATGATCCTTTCTGTGCTACGACCATCAATAGCCTACCCCCCCGCCCCCTACCAGTGGCGAGTGCCCGGCGGACACGGTGCAGCGAGTCCGGCCAAGATATCTGAATATATGTACTCCTTAGCTAGTAAGGGGCCGCAAACACCACTGGAGGCTCACAGGTGTCCCATGGTGTCCCTCGGGCAGCGGCCTCTCGACAGGCAAGCCCAGCGCCTATACAGCAAAGACAGTAGCACCACAACATGCCAAAGCGAGAGACAATAAACATCGATAAGCCATGCCTTCAAACTCTGCAGAGTTTCCGTCATGGCTGCTGTAAATTGGCTTGAGGTGCTTAACGGCACAGCGGGGACATCAAAGAGTCATGAATCCGTGCGCATCTCCTCCTTTGCAAGCAAAAGCCTGATTGTTTGCTCATTGATGGACATGCGTCTGTGAGAAAGGCAGGGCATCCCGACTATTGACTATTGAGTAATTATTGCTTTTAACGAAATGTTCTGTGCCCACGAAAGACAGGGAAGCTGTGGAGAGGGAGAAGGAGAGCACGCTGAGAAATTCAGGAGCCAGCACAGAAGGCCACATCATGCGGACTGAAAGTTACGCAGCGCCATTGTCAAGGCAACCTAAAGAGGCCGAACCATTGAAGCTATTGTTGAGTGAGTGAGTGAGTGAATGAGATGGCCCACAGATGTTTCTGCGGCCGACACCATCTCCCCCCTCCCCCCCACATCTCAGAGCGGCTCCGAAGCCGTCATCGCCGCTCTCTGCGAAGGGTTCAAGATGGCGGCTAAACTCGGGCAGCCAAGCATCCTTGAAGGCGCAGAAGTGTACGGGCGCGCCAGGCTGTATCTTGCATCATCTTGCATCCCAGGCCCATGCCGAAGATCGGGGCACGGCAAGCACATAAAAGGTTTGCACAAAGAAGCGGAGGCATGCAGGAGACGAGCTAACTCGTTCATACGAAGCGGCATGGGGAACAAACTGGATGTAGCACGTCAAAATGACGGAGCGGGCCTGAAGGGTTGGACTTCACCGAAGGGAGTCCTGTGGCCGCTCAGCAAACATCCATGGGATCGCTGAGGAGGGCATGTCCATACGTGAAGCCGCAGGTGTCGAGTGACGTGGCTGTTGGCCCGAGCAGTGAGAACGGCAACAAGCTGGGGCGGTAACCAGGCCGGGGCGCCATCCGGAGCGACAATGCAGCCAGCGTCGAAAACATGGGTGCCACTCAACATGAGAACCGCGAATCGCGGGCAAATAGTTGAAGGTCTGGCGCCCCAGACCCTCGGTTCCAAGTCAAGAATAGGGGTCTGGCGATTGCGCAACATGAGTGACACAGCCGACCTGCGAGCGGAGCAAAAACAGCTCACCGGACCAGCAGCAGCGACGCGGGGCACAGGGCGGACGGGAAGGACACCGAGGAAAGTAGAAGGACCTGAAGGCTCGTAAAGGTGTTTTTGCTCCACATAGACTGGTGGAGAAGCTTGTAAGGGGTGTTCTTTGGTGACGGGTGCTTTTTGTTTAATTACTGTGGAGAAACGTGGAACTTGGGAGGCTCGTGTCGTGAGTGCTCTTGCTACCCCAATTGGACCTGTGGTTGCTTACAACCATGTGAAGGAAGGAACCCAGCCTCAAGGACTCGGAGTCTGAAGGTACGAAGCACGGCGATCGAACGAAAAGGTGCACAGGCACAAGCAAACATGCGCGACTTGGCCTGACCGGCATCCCAGAGCCCTGGCTGAAAGCTTGGAGTCGGGATCTGGCAAGTACTGCGCGTTGCCAATGCGGAGCTCAATGCAGCCACAGCATAGCTATGGAGGTAGGCGGGAATGATGCCTGAATGTGCAGAGCGTAATGCCGGAACCACAGCGCGTGACTACAGTACGGTGACCCCAGAAAGAGTACGTGTGCCGCAGAAGAGGGCTCGCCCGCATCCCAGCCCACGGTTACTGGCCATACCAGGTACGACCTGCGGTGGACTACAACGACGGTACAAGCCAAACCCCAAAGATGGAAGGGCAGTGTATCTTGGGCACCAGGGTATGGGCTGTGACTCGTGGTAGAAGATCGAGAGCTGGAATGGAGACGAACCCGCTGCGCATGTGCAAGGCAGACACAGGGCAATTAGGCCGTATGGCATCCCAGACCCCCGTTTCCAGGCGCATACGCAGCGGCGTGCAAGGTAACTTCGGATTAGACCTGATAAGCATTCCAGACTCCCGTTCCAGGCCGAGAAACGGGGTCTGGCAAGAACGATAATTACATGGCAAACGCATTGCATATTGCTGCCGAGATGCGGGGTGCGGTAACCCTACCCAAAGTTTGCACGCAGGGTTCGGCATTTTGGGCTCCCGGGTACGGGCCGAGAGTCGTGGAATGACAAGTGAGGAATGTGATGAGAGACGGTATTGAGGTGAAGACGTGTCCTCGTTGCAGGAAATGTACAAGGTAACCGCTGTGTATGCCGAACCAGCAACCCACACTCCAGGTGTTCGGCCGTCAAGCGGGGCCTGGCAGGCACGATACGCTGCACTCGCAGTGCATATAGCCTGCATGCAATGCTGCAAATCCCGCAGGTCTCGCGGGGAAAGCTACAGCTTCTCGTTCCTCACCACAGGCTGAAGGTTTTTAAGGCTGACTTACTTTCACCGGGCTCGCAACCTCGGCATCCCTCGAATTATCGGTGGAGTTGAGATTCGTGCATCTCTGCATGCAGCCTAGACTGGACTTAGGTTCCCTGGTGTTGCAAAGACGGGTGTCAGCTAAAACATGCTACTTTTGCTCTCTGTGTGTGTGTCTGTGGGTGGTTGGTGTGTGTGTGTGTGTGTGTGTGTGTGTGTGTGTGTGTGTGTGTGTGTGTGTGTGTGTGTGTGTGTGTGTGTGTGTGTGTGTGTGTGTGTGGGTGTGTGTGTGTGTGTGTGTGTGTGTGTGTGTGTGTGTGTGGGGGTGTGTGTGTGTGTGTGTGTGTGTGTGTGTGTGTGTGTGTGTGTGTGTGTGTGTGTGTGTGTGTGTGTGTGTGTGTGTGTGTGTGTGTGTGTGTGTGTGTGTGTGTGTGTGTGTGTGTGTGTGTGTGTGTGTGTGTGTGTGTGTGTGTGTGTGCGGTGTGTGTGTGTGTGTTTGTGTGTGTGTGGGTGTGTGTGTGTGTGCGTGTGTGTCTGTGTCTCTGTGTGTGTGTGTGTGTGTCTGTGTCTGTGTCTGTGTCTGTGTGTGTGTGTGTGTGTGTGTCTGTGTGCGTGTGTGTGTGTGGGTGTTTGTTTGTGTGGGCAAGTCTGTTCGGATTTCGAAGCGAATGGGCCAGCAAGGACTCTCAAATGATTCTCAAATGCTTCTCAAATGATAGTAGTGCTGGTGCAGCAGCATGTCATGCCGTGACATCACGCGATTTCGAGCTATTTTTTCCGCATCAGTCCGACTGCCGCAATTGACTCCGCTTGACCAAGCCACACTGTACAGCAACGCGGGTCAGTAAATGGAGGGAAACACAAAAGGAGAGGAGCTCCTGAAGTGGCCCAGTATCCGCGCGGAGGGCAAATCCTCGGCCCTACTGTGCCACAAACTGCTTACAAGGTCTTATAAGTATCTGTTTCTAAGTATTCAAACCTTCTGGAAGACGAGTGAACTGCATGTTTGGCTTGATAACATGATGAACTCTTTCACCTCTGACAGTCACGAACGCGAAAATTTTTTTCAGAAAGGAGAAGCCTACAGGCCATGGCAGTTTCGCTGCTGCTCAGCAGTAGAGTTGAAGGCCATTCAGTAGCTTTTGAGAGCCTCAAAACCAAAGCACCACAAAGCAAGCACCCTTGCTTCACTGGCTTTTACTCGTGTGGGACTGCCGAGGTGGTGTCCTTCCAACCGGGTCCCCCCGCTAGCCGCAGCACGCTCATTCAGCCAGCTGATCCTCTTCTCGAAGCAAGCTAAAGAAAACTGCTCTCAATAGCGCTTGTCATGTGACCACCAGCTGGACCGATCGTGCTTTTTAAGCCTTAAACTTGAACCCTAAAGAGCCTATTCCGGCGCACTAGCTGAAGAGTCCTCGCCGAAAAGAGCTCTGAGAAACTCAGCCATCTCAGCCATTTCAGCCTCCCCCTCCTGTTGCCAGGGCAGCTTATTTCATGCTCTCGTTGGCCGTGTTAGACTGGTGTTGGGATCCGGGCTTTGAGGTTCGGAGTGTTCAAGCGATTATTAGGGCTTGCCATGGGCGTCATGGGCATGGACTTTGGCAGGCGGAAGATCGCGGAAGAGGCATCTAAGATTGCTGAAGCCAGGACAGAAACCGGCCAGAACCGAACCCACAACCCTGCAGTCAAACGCGTGCGAGACCCTAACACAGCTGCCATCCCGCGAAATCCTGAACCCTGAATGAGGAGGAGCCGCTCGGGGGCCTCGCCGCCTTCTCCGTCTTCCTCGTCTCGCTCTTCTTCGCCTTGCGAGGAATCACTAAGAACTTCGACCCCGTGAAGCCCAGAAAATTGCCGCTCATCCCACCTTCCTCGCTTTGGAGGTGGCGCTGACTCAGCTGCGAATTCTCAAAGTCAGAGTTGGCGGCCTCGGAGCACTCCTGCAAGCGGCTGGCGGGTGAGTTCTGTCGCTCTGACCGAAAGGTATTCCACCTCTTACCACTACCTTACATGCCAATGTCAAGGTAGCTACTCCCCTGGAACCCGGCCGTCAAAACAGGAGCGAAAGTCCGCATAACGAGAGGGCGAGTCTTCCTGCATCTTCGCTCGGAATTAGGAGCACGCAGCCCATCACTCACATTCACTCACTCACCCACTCCCTCCCTCACTCACCCGCTCACTCATGTGTCCTCAGGCTGCTTTGGCGGCACCGCTGCCACTGCTGCATCCGCCTGACAACAACGTTCTACCACTCCGACTCCACCACTACCAGCCCGGACACCACCACCTGAAAGACAAAGCCTCGTGCAGGGACTTCCGCCGGAACAGCACGCTGCAGAAGGCGGTGCCGAATGCCTTTGGGGCACACGCTGAGGTAGTGGCTGTTTCAGGAATCGGGTTTTGGTGAGCCCGAAAGTCCCACACCCTACAGGAAGTCCTCCCATGCAGAACCCTTTGTCCTTTAACACGACGTCCTCCACGGCAAACTAAACCCCTAGATTCCATAGATCCGGAACCCCAATGCATGGTGATCCCTCGAGCGACAACGGCTGCTTAACCCAAAACAATATCGAAACCCTACGCCCTGTCTAGTCCCTGGGCCCGAGCCATTTCCGGCTCGTTGCACTCGCCGTCCTGCTCTGGCCAGGGCTCTCCAAGCCTCGCGTCCAGACGAGCTTGATTCCTGATTCCCCCCACCCCGCTTCCCACGCCAGTGCTGGGATCAAGCACGAGTAGTTTTTTTCATTCCTCCCACCTCCCTGTTTGCTGCTGTTGGTTTCAGAACTGCGCTAAACCTTGCCATCGCGTAACCTGGCCCCAAAATCCAAAATCCCAAAACCCATACGCCTGGAAGCCCTCTGAAAGAAAGGCCGCTTCGTGCCTCCCTTGCCTCTAAAGTTCCCTAAAGCCGAGGGCCTACACACGGCTCATGACTGGTTGCAACCAGACGAATGGAAAAGCACCGTTCCAGGATCCCCAACTGGAGCTTCGTACAACCCTTGTCCAGCCCAGAACATCCCTAAACCCTAAACGGCCCTAAACCTCAAACCCTAAAAACATGTATACACTCCCTGATCTTATGAACATCTCGAGCTCTGAGACCGCTTCAGCTCCTGGATCTGATGAAAAGGTTTGCAGCCCAGGACTTCCCGCCCTCTCCCCTCAGGAGAGGTATACTCGTACGACAATGAGCACATGAACGGCTTCAAGCCACTGTGTGCCGAGACTCGGGACCCGTGAGAAGATGATCTTTGGAAAGCCATAACCCTAAGCCTCGAGCGGCCGAAGGGGGATTCAGGAGGAGCAAGGACAAACTTGCGCCCAGCTGCTGCGAGGCGAAGATGGAGAGGAGCAACTCATCGGCACGCTCCCTGGCGGGACACGTACTCAAATACCACCTGCGACGCAGCAAGCTGATGACATTGCATCCCCTTCTACCTATGATCCTTCCGCTCACATGCCCAGGGCCCCGACAGCAAGGCTTTTTTGTCCTTGTCCGACAGCGACGCTTCTTTGTCCTTGTGGAGAGCCTGCAGGGTCGGAGCCACTTCGACCAAAAAAAGTATTTTTTAAGGCTTGCAAGGCATAATTTTGGATGTTAGGAGGGAAGCCTCCGGAAGCCCTGATTAAGACCTAAACTCGAATCCTTGAGTCCCTAAGTCCTAAACGTTTAAACCCATTCATCCCATTAACCCCTAAAGCCTAAACTTACAAGCCCTAAACTCTAAACCCCTAGCCAATAAAAACGAAACCCCAACCCCACAACCCAGAAGGCGCTCCAATGGGGGAAGAGGCATCCGGGACCACGGGGGAGGAGGAGGGCGCGTGACCATCCACATATCCACATGTATATATACATATGTAGGGTTTAGGGCCATCCTCGCCCTGCAGAAAATGGATGAGCATTTACGAACTGTCCGGAGAGAAACGAGAAACCACTGGACTCCAATCCGTCAGAAATCGGAAACTATGGAGACACCAAGCAGAGAACCCACCAGCAACCCTTGCAGACGAACCCTAAAATCTAAGCCAAAAAAGCCGCCGCGCCTTCGCCGCCCTGCGCAGATCCTCGGAGCTCCGAACCTTTGCACTGTTTCCCACAAGCGGCTAAAGGAACTGTCGGTGGTTCGCCATTCCACACACACGAAGTCCCAACTCCACGACTTCTAGACCAGTTGAAAAAAACAACGAGCGTCACACTCATAAAAACTCTTCTGGATTTGGCCAGGAGCGGGCGCAGCAGCAGTGACTCTGACCGCTGGCAGGGCCTTCTTGACATCGGTACAAGCACAGGGACAAATGGGACTTCAGTTCAGTTCAGACGCGCACCCTTTGCACCAAAGCCAGCAACAATGGGGCGAAAGCCTATAAAGCGATCTTTACAGAGTTGAGCGTTCAAGGCTTGGGATGGCTTCGGGAAGTTGAGGCTTGATCAGGC
Source organism: Symbiodinium natans (assembly GCA_905221605.1). Taxonomy (NCBI): domain Eukaryota; class Dinophyceae; order Suessiales; family Symbiodiniaceae; genus Symbiodinium; species Symbiodinium natans. The sequence continues at coordinate 415,151 of CAJNDS010001513.1, forward strand.
TAAGGCGGCTAACGCAATGACGGCCTCGGCGCCGCGTTGGATGAGACTTGAGCACATATTCTGGTTTGGAGTTCAGGGTGGCAAAGGCACACGAAGGTGTTCAAGGCACACGCGTCCGCGCGCGTTTACGCGCACACTGGGCGTTTTTCGGCAAGCGTTGAATTGCCTTTTCTCACGCAAGTATTGGCAAGGACATACTGCCCCCCAGCCCCACTCTCCGATTTTTCACTCGTTTAAACACTGCAGTGCAAACTCTCCAAGCAACGCGGAATTAGTGCGCCCTTCGTCCGAAACCTTCTACAAGTGACATCGCAGCGTCGCAGACTCGTTCAAACCTCAAGGACCATAAGCCCAAACCTAGAAGCCTCCCAACTCCAAAACCAACCATAAAACCTGATCCCTAGGCCCTAGGCCCAAAAGCAAAGCCGCCGTGCTGGCCTTGGGCGGCGAGGCTGATGCCTGAGAAGCAGCTGCAGAGCTCTCTGAGGCCACGGAGTTGTCCTTGGTGAATTCTCCCAGATGCCCGCCCCAGTTGCGAAAGACCACATGCTTAGCCTGTTTTGCCAATCAATCCCGTAATTTCTGGTTTTGGCAGGTCGTGGAGGGCTTGCGTATCAAGAGCCCTGCTTTTTTCAGCTTTCAAGGCAGGCAAAACCCTTTCTGTGTAGCCTCTGGTTCACCCAAGTCTCCACACCCAATGCTCGCTTCTCGTCCATGATCCTCCGGAATGCTCAAGCTCAAGGGCTCACACATTTCTCATGAAGCACATGGATGTCCTGATTGCTCGGGAGAAGGGGAGGCTGGACTTACACATTTAACATGAACTGCAAGAGCAGGGAAAGAGAAGTCCGTCCTCTGCGGACGCTCCTCCTTCGCGGCCGGCATCTTGAACCCAGTTCGCATGGACATCTGTCCAAAGCATGCCATCACACAGTGCAATAACGAGAAGTGTGGAGGGGTCCTATCCAGCTTTGAGGGCTGACATCGCGGCTGTAGATTAGGCCGTCGCAGACTGGTTGGCGTGCATGCATTTGTGTCAGGTATGTGCGTGGCGCAACGAAGTGTGGACACAACTGCAAAACAATGTGGAAGGAGATTCCGCTGGCATCTGAAGGCTGCTTGTTGGCAGCTGGGCGGGTAGATTGATGCACACACACACAGGCGCGCACACGTTCCAAATCCATCCATCAATCCACCCATCCAACCATCGACCATCCGTGCACGCACGGGCTTTTGCACTCATACATACATACATACGTACGTACATACATTCGCACATCTATCGGGCTTACAAAATGCACAAAAACCATACACACTCAATCTCCAGACACGCGGCTCAGCCCCTGACAATTCTTGGACATGCGTCACGTCATTAGTCAAAACGGTTGTTCAGTGTCGTTTGTACTGTTGTTGCAATGTGACAATGCATCATTAAAGCTACCAGCGCAACTTCTCTAGTCAGCCTACCTCGGTTTTTGTATTCGCATCTCGATGGCTTTTAGCCGTGTGAATCATTCAGAGCATATTCGCTTCTCCAGAGACTCCCGAAGAAGATCGCAATCTCAAAGCCTCGAAGCCCTAAAGCTGTCCCTTCGGCTTGCCTCGGCCTTGGGCTTGTCCTCCAGACTGGAGCCTGTCTGCAACGATGAGATGAACATCAGAAACTCCAAAACAACGATCCGTGACTAAAAGAGGCACTTAACAAATAATGCAGGGCTTGCAATACTTTCAAAGATTGCATTGCTTGTTCGATGCTCTGCAATTCAGGAATGCACTGGAACCGACAAAGTGTTCTTCTATCAACTGAACCCTAAATCCGAAAGTCCTACGGTAAGCCCACAAGCTCCAAAACCCTTTATTCTATCTACTAGACCCTATACATTCCTAAAGCCTTGAAACCCGCAACCCTAAAGCCCCGAAACCCCGAGGCCCAGCCTGCTGCCGCTGCCAAAGCCGCGGGGGCCTCATGAAAAGCTGAGGAACGGCTTCAATAAACATGGGCCCTCCAGGGGTGTGGACTCAGACTAGTTCCTGAATAAGGGCCTAAAACGGATGTGTAAGGTTTTTATACGATGGTATCATCGAGGCCGCAATAATTGGAATAGGTGTTCTGCTGATTTCGTGTTATAGAAGGGGAACGTATCACTAATTTCTCCTGCCTTTGCATTAGAGGCTTCAACTTGCCAGGGCCAAATTGTGTTCGGTGTTGTGGGAAGTTGGGCTTTGTCATGTCATCTTTTGGGTGGTTTGATCGGAATCCTACTCTGATAGAAAGGTCTTGTGTAGGACAGCTGCGGAAATTTAAGGGAAGGCCCGAGGTATAGGATCACGTTTGTCTGAGTCTTGTAGCCGCTAGGAGAACCCGGTTTTGTTTGGGAAGCACATGTTGACAATGAGGCTTCGGAGTACTTGATCCATTTTCAGGTTGGAGCATGCGGGCACAAGAACCCGGGATGTCTGGTCGTCTGCAAGCACAGCCAACAAGTTTTCCCATCGCAGAAGACATAATGCCAACTGGCTTTTGTATGCTGTTGGTCCCTTGTTAAACCGGTGACAATCCGTTACGTAGCGGGGTTTCGACCACAGCTTCAATGCGAAATCGAAGCTGCAAGGTAAAACGCCGGGCATGGCGCAGAGGCCCCTGAGAGAGAGGGTCTTCCAGGATGCGGCTTCCGAAGCGGCATTGTCACAGTGCAGCTTGATTCTCAGGATCCGGAGCTTGCGGGGGCGCAGCGGAGCAATGCTCGCTCGGCGCTAGGGGGGGAGGACCGGTGGGCAGAGCCGGGGCTCGTGGTGGAGGCGCCGCATGTCCAAACGGGCATAAGCCACCTCATTGAGGGCATCAGTGAGAGCCCATCCATAGTCATGAATGGGGGAGAACTCAAGACTCCAAACACTCTCTTTACACCCTGGACACTCACCCGTGGTGCCTTTGCGTCTTCCACCAGGTCGCGCTCCGACGCACAAGTCGAATCCAGATCTGGCCTTGACAAGTCCGGCCCACGTCTTCATGGATCATGATTCTAATCATGGAGCGCAATGAAGGAAAGCCGGCAATAGATGGGGGGGGTGCTTCCGGAAGTGACGAGACAGCATGCATGCGTACGGGCAAGCAGCCGCGGGCTGACAGACAGGAAAGCCACCGATGCATCCAGGTCGCTCTCCACCGGAAAAGGCATCATCCGACGCACATGTTGCGTCCTGCACAACGTGCTGACGAAACTGGGAGCAGAACTCCACGACTATGCCCCACCCCCCGTCCCTCTCTACAGTCGAGTTAAGCTAATGACTGCTTGTGCAACCGCCACCAGACGCACGTCTGCCCTTTCCCGGTTCGGGCCAAGGGGCGCTACTTTGTGAGTCTGCGCTGGGGGAGGGCCTGGGCCCAGCGTTTCATGATGGCTTCTGATGACATTACTACTGGCAATAGCAGGAGGCGCATGGTCATTGCTAAACTTCTGCTAAACCTGAACGGATGACCGTGTGCCGCTCACATACTGTAGCAAAGCTTTTGGAATGTACTCATTGGCCACTCAGGGGCGAGCCACGTCTCGCAAGCAGCGTCAGTCTGTGACCCTGCATGGTTTACGATCTTTACGACAGGCCCATCAGCCCCCAGGCCGTCCGACCTGAGCTCAGCTCTTAATGCTCTTCGACTGCTGTACTCGGATTACTCGAGATGCTTGAGAGACATGCGGGAGCTCGGAGGTTGATGAGCTTAGGCACGCTTCGGCTTGAAGCACATGATGTGGCACGCACTCCCGAACTGTAGGCGTTCACTGTTGCTGCCACGTGCAGCCGAGACGCTTGTCCTGCAGCTCTAAGAGCTGGGTTCTGAGCTCCCCCAGCTGCTCGTTCAGCTTCCGATTTTCCTCCCGCATGCTTGTCGCGGGCAGCAGGCTTTGCTAAGCCGAACTGTTCCCAGCAGGTGGGAAACTGCTCAAACATTTCTACAACAGTGGAGATGGCCCCGGCTCTGTCGCGCTCTGTCGCCCAAAGCCTGCTCCCGCTCTTTGTTGTTGGCGAGCCCCAGCTTGAAGTCTTGCCGCAGGCCGTGGGCTTCCCTTTGTGTGGCAGAATTCCCCAACACTTGGGTCTAAAGATGTCCTGCCATGCTCGTGAAAGTCTCTGCTGCCTAGCTGCTCCTGCAGGATCTCGATGGCGGACTGCAGGTCTTCAACCTGCTCCTGAAGCAGGGACATTGCCATCTGGCCAAGGAGGCAGTTCTCGTTCTGCTCCTCCACATTCTTTTGCAACCTTGGATTGCAGGTGCAACATCCACAAAAGACAAGGAAGAAGAGACCTATTCTAAACTTAACAACGCGGGGTCTGAAGCGTCCGTTTGTAGCCAGGGAGCTTTGCTAGCGCCTGCTCCAACTTCTCCTTTTCCGCATCGCAGCACCTCAGCTAGCTGGACACGAAACTACTACAAGTAGTAATGCAGGCTACAACCCTTAAAAGGCAGACGTGATAGGGCTAGGCAGCAATGATCTGAATGCCGCAGTGTCTGGGCTTATGACAGTCCTTGCGAACCAGCAATGGCCGTGTGCATGTCGAAAGTGGGCGGGGAATGCCAAACGTAGTCTGCCTCCCACGGAATGCTGAGATTGTTGTCCGTCCTGAGGATGCATCCACTGAACATGACCCTGCGCATCACTCGCGGTGCGGGCGCAGATGGCCCAGGTGGACCAGGGGGCTGTGGCTTCCCGCGGCTTCTTGGCTCCCGGCCACATCACATCAGGCTGTGGAGCACCCTGCCACGCCCGGAGCGCTCGGCGATTGGATTCCCCAGGCAGGATAGAACCTTGAGTCGTCTCGAGGCCAGACACAGGCAGCAGAACAAGCGGACAAGCAAACAACGCTGCGGAGGGATGTGCGAGCAAGCCTCACAGCATCCTGGTATCCGTTGCTTTGAATTTGGCGCCAATAGTCATGATGCGCCATTGCAGGGCGAAAGGAGAGCTCTCCGTGGCTTGGTCTTCTTATTTGCGGTTCCTGCGGAGGCCTTCTCTGAAGGATTCAGCGGAAAAACATGTTGATGAAAGCAGCGGGGCACCTCACTATGAAGTTCAAGACGGTCGCTGCTCACACTGCTTAGTTGTTTGCGTACAGACCGTTTTGTTTTCCTGAGATTCATAGATGCTGGGAAGCCCATGTTTCGTCACGTCCCCCAGAAAAGCTCCTAACATCAACCCCTTTGATGGGAATCCTTGCTGAGGCTGCTAAGGCTCGAAGCCAAGCTAGGCGCACTGAAATATACACAGCAAGGTCCCTGTTGTTGCCAGCTGGGGCCGAGCTTGCACGGAGCCGAAGCAGCAAGAGATGCGAGTTGAGGTTCGGTGGCTTCAATTACTGGAATTATAGTTGTGCATGACAATACACATGAGCGGTACCTCATGGCATTCCTTCAGAAGGAGAAGCAGCTAGAGAGGGTAACAGCCACGACTAAAACTCTCTGGCAGCAGGCCTCACATCACGTTTTGCTGACCCCGCTGGTGACTCCAAAAGTTTTTTTTTGACATTTTGCGAACGCGACTCTCTGTCAGCTACCAGTACGAGTCTCACAACCTTAACTCCACTTTCATGTGGGTGCCGGGAGCAAGATGCCAGGCTCCAAGTTGGTGCACCTGCTGGCTCTCCATTCCTGCACACTTCAGCGCATTCTTTGGAGGTGTCATCTGTTTGCTCCCCATCTCCACGAACTCAGTTTTTGTCTGCAGTCCAGAAACATAGCTTTCCGGTCGCGGGGCCGTCGCGCCCGGGAAAAAAGAGCGGCCCACAGGTTCTCCCTAGAAACAAGGTTTCTTCTCCATGGGGCCCCTCGAAAGAAAATGCCCATTGCTAATCATTTCTAGAAACACAGGTTCCCTCCGCGCGGCCTGCCTTTCGAAAACAGAAAATGTAGAAAAAAAAAAAGGCCCACAGTTTCCCCAGAAACACAGTTTCTTGAAAACAGGAAAAAAGCCCCGTTGCTTCCCCCTAACAGTTTGCCTTCCGAGGTGCCGGCCCATCGAGAACAGCAAAGAAACGCCTATAGTGTCCCCCTTTAAACAACGTGTCCTGTTTGTGGGGCCTGCCCGTCAACACAGACAAGAAGCCCATGGTTTCCCTCAGAAACACAGTTTCCGCTCCATGAGGCCTGCTCGTCGAGACCAAAATACACACCCA
>CAJNDS010001513.1:423818-498818 GCA_905221605.1 Symbiodinium natans
CATTGCAACATCGATTCCGCGCTCGGCAGACGTAGGGGCGCAACTGAGAGAACCACATCGCACAACTAATCACTCTCGAAACCAGGAGAACTGTACCCAACGACCCGCTATAGGTCCGCTGACCTTCAAACCCGCATTTCTGCCATGAGCAGATCATAAATCCGAGGAGTATTTGCAAAACTCGACCCCCAGGGAACGGACCGTGCCTCACTGGAAGAAGTGCCCAAGGTCGACATGACATCCGAATGTCCGAAGTAGGCCTCGCTAGGGACGTGTTGCAGCAGGTGTGTTCCGGTCCAAGGGTTCAGGAGCTCTTACCCAGGCACTAGCATCTGGCATGCCTCTAAGTAGTGCTTGCCACGCTCACCTGAGCACGAGCTTGTGTGCAAAAGCCCCGCTGTGGGAACTGTGCAACTTCGGCCTCTGCTACTCTGCGACTCTGCCAAATTAAAGCCTGTCTGATCACTTTGATTTGACAGGTCACACACGTGGTCGGCCATGTAAGCTGGTGTGGCGTATCCCACGGACTTGTCCGCACGTGAGTACAAGTGGCACAGCTGGAATGTGATGATTTCCTGGGAAGCGTGGCACAAGTACCAGTGCTAGCGATAGCAGAGGCACCAGCTGTGCACAAATCTCGGAAATCCAAGCAACGAAGTCGTCCACTTTGATGCCTCTCTGCACGAGCCTCTTGTCCAAGTGCAGGATGTGGTAGTGACAAGGCACCGAGGTGCCCTGGATACCTTGAGGCGAGATGCAATGTGGCCGCAAGGCAACAAGGCCAGAAAAAGCCCGTGAACCTGGCCTTCCTGGGAGACAAGGAAGAAGTTCATGTGCGAAGGCTGCGCAATGTTGTCACTGGCCACCGTGCCCGGGCGAACCTTTGCAGCCACATGCTTCCAGTTGTGCCTGGCTTACAAGTTGTTGCCCTGAGAACTGCTCGCCTTGCCAAGCTATCCATAGTCCGTCATAATCCAATAATATCCCTGGCTCTTGCGTTCGTGCGGACGCATGCGTGCATGCACGCGTGAAAGCGTGCGTGCGCTGGATTAGGACATCCCGTAGAACTGGAGTGGGAATAGGGTCCGCGGGAACCACGGTAGCTGGCAACTGCAAATGAGAAGAAGTGCGAGATACTTGAAGTGAACAATAACATAAGGTGGGCAGGAGGTTGGGACAACACATGCGCACGTTGAGAGCAGCAAGTGAAGGCATGTGAAACGCGAGGGAGGAGAAGAACAAAGAAAGTGAATGGTTGAGGCAGTCAAGGCCCGGGACAATATGTCGAGCTTGTGAACTTTCATGTTTTTTACGCGTTCGAAGCCACCACAGTGACACCATTAAGCACAAAGCCCACAACCCAGAGTTAACATGCCAGGTTGTCAAAAAACTTAAGAAGCGATACTTCTGGACTATTCCATCTCAGATGATCTAACCCACTGCCCACATCCTCGGAAGCTTTTGCTCGATGCTGCAATCCAAGTCGTCGGCCTGTGCCGGGTCCTTCTTGCCCTTGCCCTTGTCCTTGCCCCCTCCCTTGCCCTTATCATCTGCCATCCACAGACGTGTCTGATGACGTTTCCTTCGGCTTTTCGGGATAGAGAAAGCGGGGGATGGGGCAGTTGGTGCAGGGCGCAGGGCTCGTGAACACTCGCCAAGGTTACGCGAGAAGCATGGACAAGGTGGAAAGGCACAGCACGAGCAAACTTCTGAAGGCGAGGGTCTGGCCAACGATGATGACCAGACGTGGCTCGTATGTCGCCTCTACGTTCTTAAACGCGGTATCCAGCAGGTTCAATTCGCGCTGCAAGACGTTGACGAACTGTCCATCAGAGACACCATCGCCTCAACCGTGACACATGTCGTCTAGTGTCGTAAGCATTTCATGCAAAAGTGGAGCGGCACACTTCTGCCGCCCTGGGAGATCCCCTCACACGATAAGTGCCGCACGATAGTAGATGATGTTGTTCGGCAGCCGTCCATTCATCTTTCTCCACTTCTGCAGCATATTCTGTGCCATGCCTTGGGGTCATTGCTTCTTCAGCCGCATCCTGGGCTTCGTTGAAAGAAAAGCAAGGTTTCGGGTGCTGGGGGGGGGATCTGGGTTTGGGATGCTTTGGGGTGGTTTGGGGCGGAGGATTCGGGGAGAAGGCCGAACCCTTTTCTCATGGACATGGACCTACACCATTCCCGTGCAGGTCGAACCCGATGCCCCAATTGTCAAGGCGCGCCTCACCTGATGTTTCAATCAGACTCCGCCGCGTCTAGACACGCATCCACTTGCGATGCGAGAAGGAATCATAGGGCTCCCCATTCAGGCCGGGCTCATTTGTACTAAAGGGAAGGGGTCCACATGTACTTTCGGGGTTGGGGGGGTGGGGTTGGGAGGGTTCCGGCACGCCAGAGTTGCACTCTCGGAGGGTTTTCCTATCTGCAGCGGTCGCAGCGGTAGTAGCGGCTAAGTAGCGGTAACAGTGATAGTAGCGGTGTCGTCGTCGACCAATATCAGTACTCGTAGTAGTACTGGGATGCCAGAGTCATGACCCGTTCAAAGCCTGTCCAAAGGCAAGAAGGCCGGTGAGCTGTAGAGAGCCCAGGCCCATGCAGCGTGCTCGACCCAAGTACGACTGAAACTCTCAGCCCGTAGGGCCTGAGCCCACAAACCCCTACACCCCCCATTCTTATAATGAGCAAAAAGTGATGTGATGTGATGAGGGCTATAACCCCAAGCCCTATAGTCTCCCTAATCGCTGAAGCAAAGCCTCCAAAACCCAAACCCCCCGAAACCCCAACTTAACCCCAACTTAACTTAACCCCTATCCCCCAATCCCCATTCGCCACTAGCCGCAGACCTTCAACCTCCTGAAATCTGAGGCAAGGGGCCAAGGAGTCGCTGCACAGCTCCAAAAGCGCCGCGCGGACCCTGGCGCACGTCGGGAAGTTTAGCTCCCGGCCTCTCAAATCCAAACCCACCCAGGGCGGTTTGGATGTATACCGGGCCAGATCCGGGCAAGCGTGGGGGCTGGGGGGAATGTGCAGCTGGGCCTGCCAGATAAGGACACGTCACGCGGCTCCGGCGGCACCAGAAAGCCAAACATGGCGATGGCAGGGCGCAACAACATCAAAGGGGTTCTATACAACCGCCTCTGGCATTGGAATGGGCATTTTGGGCAGTTCTCCTCTATAGTCGTATGACGTACGGGTAGGAACGCTACACCGTGTAGGCTACACCCCAAACCCTGAACCCTAGCTGCATGCAGACAGCCTATAGGTTCGCTATTGAAATTAAAAAATGCAATATTCATCGTGCAGCGTCACTATGCGTGACCCAGAGGCGTCTAGGCCCACAGCTCAGAACAGCACTGCTTAAGCCGTTGTCGCACCGTCGCCGGATACACTTCAAGTCAGACTCATTCTCCTAGTTCCTTGGAGTAGAGAATGATACAATTAGCAAGAGTGTTAAACTGTTAAACACACACGCACAGAGACAGCCGGAGAGGGAGAGAGAGAGAGAGAGAGAGAGAGAGAGAGAGAGAGAGAGAGAGAGAGAGAGAGGGAGGGAGGCAGGGAGAGTCTCCCAAATGGTCGAAAGGTTTCCTACTCAGCACGTAGGCAGCAACCTGAAGCATTAACGCCCTGAACCCTAAATCCCATAAACCTTTTGACATCACAGGTGAGCTTTCGCACCGGACTACCGACACCCAACAAATCAATTGGCAGAACCCCAAGGATGTGGCGAAGCATGTGGCCCGAGCTTCATCTTCATTTGCGGGACTATGTTTGTCATCCTCTTCAACTTCATCTCCCTAGGAATTGAGGTTGACATTGCGGCCTGGGATGGCCCCGACAAGGTCCCGATATGGTTTGCCTACATGAACATGCTTGTGGTCTTCATTGTATGTGAGCTCACTGTCAACTTCATTGCCAATGGACCGTATGGCAGGATGGCTTTTGCTGCAGCGGCGACACATGGCGTACTGTCACTCAGCTTAGCAGCCATGTCTTTCGACCTCACCGCGGCGTTCGTGGGCCTCAAAAACATCGGTCTGGTGCAAACATAGGGTTTGGAGTTTGGCTTCGGGACCGAGGGTTGGGGTCGAGTAATGTGCCAGGATCGCGGTCAAAGCTCTCATCGCATATGCCTGTCCACCCTGTAGGTGAACCCAACGAAAGGGTCATCGATATTGAGCCCGCACACCGCGCGGCGCATACCACGGCGTATTAAAGGGAGCCCATAGAGCAAGCACTGTAGATGCGAACAAACACCACAGAAGGATCACCTACAAGGCATGCTGCATGAGGATTTTACAAAGACCCAGGGCTGGCGCTTGGAACCTAGCGTGTCACTACGTAGTGCTCAGGCTCATCGTCCCAGTCCCACGTGGACTGGACTGCCTTGGCTGAGGGTTCTGAGTCGGCGCGGTCGCGCGGTCACGCATCTGCTCAAACAACCTGCATTTGCTACACAACATGCCGTCGTGGGCATTCTTGCAGGATTTACGGGTGATCGTGACTGAGTGTTTACGTTCATACTGCCCCAACGCCAGCACGCAGCCGGTTGCAGCCCAGAAGCTCGGCTTGTCGCAGTGGTCCAAGGAACCCAACCTGTGCAACAAAGAGACCGGATACTCACAGTCGCACACGGCAAGCAAGGTTCAGGGTTTAGGGCGCTGGGCTCGGCCTGCTACAGGAAATATTCAGGTGCTACATTTCGTGCTTGCTTGATGTTCTTCAGCAAAGCATTGTGAGGCAGGATCATGAGGGAGGTAATGTTGCAGAGGCACGGTGAGTCTCGACGTCTCGATGCGACCCTAACCGTTTGACCTACGCCTCTACGGCACCGGCGGAGGACCATAGTTGCTAACCGCTGCCCATCAATACACACGAACAGCTAATACACCATCAAAAGTGCATACAAGGCTGAGACCAAAGCCGGGCTCGAGGCGCGTTGCCGGGCCCCGCTCCTGCGCGAGCAACATGAACATAATGCTAATGGGCCCATATTAAAGCTGGTGACATGAACCACCAGAAGAGCCACCATTCAGCTTCTGAGTTATTCCTGTAGTTCAAAGACCCAAGGGTGCAGAGCCTGGGCTGTAACAGTCTACATGGCTTGGACTCATGAAGGTTCAAGGATGTAAGGAGTCATTACACGAATTTGCATGGCAACATACGGGTATTTCGACCCACGCGCGCAGAAATACCACTCAATTTAGGCAATCGAGCGGTAGACCTCCCGTTTTGGAGCTCAACACGCAGGGCTCTGATTCCACTCCTGAAGTCTGCAAATCAGGAATCAAGTTCAGGCTCGATGCTAACCTCCTTCTGCTACAGATAGGACCGTAGAGTACAGAAGGTTCAGGGCGGGGGGGAGGGGGGGGGGGCAATGAATCTAAATACAAAATTTTAAGAACGTTTGACGGTTTGGAGCCCAGGCCATTTTTTGTGTCGTTTTAAATTGCCCCGCTGACCTTACCCCTCAACTGCAGGCTTCAGGAGTGGAATCAGGGCCCTGCGATTTGAGGTCTCATCCTCGAGGTGCTTATATCATGTATTTGATATAGCTGGCCTCTATAATTCTGTCACCGAGAGTATTGAATAGTGAAGTCATCACCGCATTAACTTGGGATGGAATTCGGAAGATTAAGAGTGTGTGAGTTATGCCTTACTCTTGAAAATGCGATTCAAAGTTTAAGTAAGAGGCCGTTTAGTATTTAATCATCACATACTACAAGTAAACAGTAAACGCAGTACGAGTGTGCCAAACATGCTGCCTTGCACACACACACACACCCACACACACACACATCGACATATGCGACTTATAACTTGTAGAGAAACACTCTTCATCATATGAGTTCCCCGCCCGAAATTCAACATGCAAACAGTCGGGCTTATTTGATTGATGAGTCGGAGGCCAATTAATTACAGTTCAAAAGTTCGCCTCGGCCTCCGGCCGGGAAGCGTCTGGAACAAGCTTTCCCACCCGCCTACACTCCCCGGACTCCCCCTCCCCTTCCGCCATGGCCCTAACCCTTACCCCGCAACCGCCCGCCCAAATCTTTGAGGAAACCCCTCTTTTGCTACTTTCTTGGCAGCTCCCACCACCCTTCGCCAGCTTCACTTGGTTTTGCACCACCTGCTGACACCGCAAGCATTCGCCGGCCGACAGCAGTGTGCTGCAGGTTCAAGGTTTCGGGTTTTCGGGTGCCCCGGCTGCTCAGGCGGTGCGCGCAAGCGTTTACAATTACCTTGTGCGACAGTACAATACTCGCCCTAGACTTGCAGAGCCTACAGTAGCGAGGCTCGACTTTTTCAGGGGCGACTGGGGCGCTATGCGTTTTTGGGCCGAGCCTCCGCATCCTGCCTGCCATCTTCCTCCTGAATCAACTGAAGGTTAGGGTTCAGAACACGAAGCGTCACCCAACCTAGAGCTGTGCAATTTTCGAGTTGCCCACCAGTAGCCCTCACACAGAGAAACCCCCGGATAAGCTTAAATTCTTAAAGTTGGCCCGCAGGAAAGACAGACTGTGGCCAGCCTTCATCCAATCTTTAGCTTGCTGCAGAAGAGCTTGGTCAGCACCGCCATGGTTTTCCGCTGCATCCAACGCCCTTTTCACGGCATCAACGTTCTTCTGCTCCAGCGCTCCCTTGGCATTTCACAGGGCACAATTCGCCTAGGAAGCGCCTGGCAGGCTGCGTGCTCGCGACCCTGCCTTCAGCTTCTGTTGCAAATCTTGCGCCTGCACGGAGGCAGCGGATGTAGATTCAATACATGCATTTTTGCTATGACACCCCAGCTCCTTACAGCGTGTGCGTGCCCAGGGGTGCAGCCGACGAGCCGGAGCCCAGCTAGCCTCCACTGACACGTGTGATGCCTTCTCCGTCCTGCTTCGTCCTTCTCCACGTCTTCCGAGCCCGCGTTGGTCGGCTGACTTTGGGCTGGCTACTTCAGCTGTGACGATCTCATCACTGTCACTGGACTGTCACTGTGTTTAGCCAATGAGAGCATTGTCAATGTAAGTGGTGCTAGGGTTCCAGACCGTGCGTGGGAAAGCTGGCCGGGCCCCAAGTGCAAATTGGCTAGCAACGCACCGTGAGCGCCGAAATGCTGGCATGAATCCTTTGGCGAGGTACCAAAGTGGACCTGCCCACAAGCCAATGAGCCCCACCCACAGACGAGATCGCTTTTGCAGGGGAAGTTGGCCGACGAAGCGGAGCAGGGGGGTTGACTGGGATGCTTTCGGTTCAAGGCAGCGCTTCGGAACTGCAGAGATACCTTAAGTCTCTCAGTGACTAATTGCCAGCAATGATACCCTATGCTTTGAGCCTGCATCCATGGGCATCCTACACCGCCAGCGCCAAGCTCGGCAATCACCGTTAAGCGGTCCCCAAAACTCCAGATCGCTTATAATGCGCGGACTGTTGAGCACTGCAGGATATGGTCTCTGCATCTCTTTGCCGTCGTCTGCTGCAGAGCCTCGCGTTTGCAATATCGTCGCGTGGCCGTGTGGAGCCTTGAGTCGTTACTTCTACCGATTTCTATCGACACGAAATAGTCCTCAGCAGTCGTAGTGGACCAGATACATGACCCAAGCCGGGACTTCAGATGTGGCCATTGGGATTCGGGTAAATCCTGATGATTCATACATCGTACACTTCGCAGGATTTCGGCAGGCAAGGGCAGTTCTCTTAAAGGCCGTGGCCCGCTTGTTAACAGAAAACTGACAGCAATGGGCCAGCAAGGACACTCAAATGATAGCAGTGCTGGTGCAGCCTTGCAGAAGCACCAGCACGGCATGTCATGCCGTGACATCACGCTGTTTCGAGCTTTTTTTGCATCAGTCCGACTTCCGCAATTGACTCCGCTTGACCAAGCGACACTGTACAGCAACGCGGGTCAGTAAATGGAGGGAAACACAAAAGGAGAGGAGCTGAAGTGGCCCAGTATCCGCGCGGAGGGCAAATCCTCGGCCCTACTGTGCCACAAACTGCTTATAAGGTCGTATAAGTATCTGTTTCGAAGTATTCTCACATTCTGGAAGACGTGTGAACTGCATGTTTGGCTTGATTACATGATGAACTCTTTCACCGTTGGCACTCACGAACGCGAAAAAACTGATTTAGAAGATGAGAAGCCTACAGGCCATGGCAGTTTCGCTGCTCAGCAGTAGAGTTGAAGGCCGTTCAGTAGCTTTTGAGAGCCTCAGTCCAAATCACCACAAAGCAAGCACCCTGGCTTCACTGGCTTTTACTCGGGTTGCCGAGGTGGTGTCCCTCTCTTCCAACCGGGTCCCCCCGCTAGCCGCAGCACGCTCATTCAGCCAGCTGATCCTCTTCTCGATTTCTTCGCGCATTTCCGACTCTTTCCGTTCCTGTGATCAGATGGGACTTCGACAATTCCGAGCTGGCACCAGCAATAGCAAGACATGCTGCAGGCTGAGGTTGAAGGACGCTACCAGCATTGCAACATCGATTCCGCGTTCGGCAGACGTAGGGGCGCAACTGAGAGAACCACATCGTACAACTACTCACTCTCGAAACCAGGAGAACTGTACCCAACGAACCGCTATAGGTCCGCTGACCTTCAAACCCGCATTTCTGCCATGAGCAGATCATAAATCCGAGGAGTATTTGCAAAACTCGACCCCAGGGAACGGACCGTGCCTCACTGGAAGAAGTGCCCAAGGTCGACATGACATCCGAATGTCCGAAGTAGGCCTCGCTAGGGACGTGTTTCAGCAGGTGTGTTCCGGTCCAAGGGTTCAGGAGCTCTTACCCAGGCACTAGCATCTGGCATGCCTCTAAGTAGTGCTTGCCACGCTCACCTGAGCACGAGCTTGTGTGCAAAAGCCCCGCTGTGGGAACTGTGCAACTTCGGCCTCTGCTACTCTGCGACTCTGCTAAATTAAAGCTGTCTGCTCACTTTGATTTGACAGGTCATGACAGGTCACACACGTGGTCGGCCATGTAAGCTGGTGTGGCGTATCCCACGGACTTGTCCGCACGTGAGTACAAGTGGCACAGCTGGAATGTGATGATTTCCTGGGAAGCGTGGCACAAGTACCGGTGCTAGCGATAGCAGAGGCACCACAAATCTCGGAAATCCAAGCAACGAAGTCGTCCACTTTGATGCCTCTCTGCACGAGCCTCTTGTCCAAGTGCAGGATGTGGTAGTGACAAGGCACCGAGGTGCCCTGGATACCTTGAGGCGAGATGCAATGTGGCCGCAAGGCAACAAGGCAAGGTAAGCCCGTGATTCTGGCCTTCCTGGGAGACAAGGAAGAAGTTCATGTGCGAAGGCTGCGCAATGTTGTCACTGGCCACCGTGCCCGGGCGAACCTTTGCAGCCACATGCTTCCAGTTGTGTCTTACAAGTTGTTGCCCTGAGAACTGCTCGCCTTGCCAAGCTATCCATAGTCCGTCAGAATCCAATAATATCCCTGGCTCTTGCGTTCGTGCGGACGCATGCGTGCATGCACGCGTGAAAGCGTGCGTGCGCTAGATTGGGACATCCCGTAGAACTGGAGTGGGAATAAGGTTCGCGGGAACCACGGTAGCTGGCAACTGCAAATGAGAAGAAGTGCGAGATACTAGAAGTGAGCAATAACATAAGGTGGGCAGGAGGTTGGAACAACACATGCGCAAGTTGAGGGCAGCAAGTGAAGGCATGTGAAACGCGAGGGAAGGGAAGAACAACAGCTTGAAAGTGAATGGTTGAGGCAGTCAAGGCCCGGGACAATACGTCGAGCTTGTGAACGTTCATGTTTTTTACGCGTTCGAAGCCACCACAGTGACGCTATTAAGCACAAAGCCCACAACCCAGAGTTAACATGCGCAGGTTGTCAAAAAACTTAAGAAGCGATACCTGGACTATTCCATCTCAGATGATCTAACCCACTGCCCACATCCTCGGAAGCTTTTGCTCGATGCTGCAATCCAAGTCGTCGGCCTGTGCCGGGTCCTTCTTGCCCTTGCCCTTGTCCTTGCCCCCTCCCTTGCCCTTATCATCTGCCATCCACAGACGTGTCTGATGACGTTTCCTTCGGCTTTTCGGGATAGAGAAAGCGGGGGATGGGGCAGTTGGTGCAGGGCGCAGGGCTCGTGAACACTCGCCAAGGTTACGCGAGAAGCATAAGCAAGGCGGAAAGGCACAGCACGAGCAAACTTCTGAAGGCGAGGGTCTGGCCAACGATGATGACCAGACGTGGCTCGTATGTCGCCTCTACGTTCTTAAACGCGGCATCCAGCAGGTTCAATTCGCGCTGCAAGACGTTGACGAACTGTCCATCAGAGACACCATCGCCTCAACCGTGACACATGTCGTCTAGTGTCGTAGGCAGTTCATGCAAAAGTGGAGCGGCACACTTCTGCCGCCCTGGGAGAACCCCTCACACGATAAGTGCCGCACGATAGTAGATGATGTTGTTCGGCAGCCGTCCATTCATCTTTCTCCACTTCTGCAGCATATTCTGTGCCATGCCTTGGGGTCATTGCTTCTTCAGCCGCTTAAGAAGACAGACCCAAGTGCCGTGGCCAAGAGGCCCCACCCTGCTAGGAGGAATCCGCTTGGTGCAAGTGGGCTTCTGGTCAAATCAATAATGCGCTCTTCACTTTGGCGGTTTCTCTGCTTGAGCGTGTTCAAGGTATAGGGCGATTGTCCGCGTATCTCGTGGAAATAGGAAGCCTTAGGTTCGGGCCCAGGCACAGAGTCAAAGCATTCTCGCACGACAAGAACATACAAGAACGAATGAGTTTGAATGAAAGCAACTCCTTGCTCATGACAATTCTGATGAGTAGCAAAGCTGGAATCCACGGAAGCCACAACTCCAGCCACACTGATTCCAGCCACGTTGTGCGTCACATCCGCGCCCATGATCATGGTGCCCTGAGGAGCTGTGCATGAAGCAAAGGCGGTGCCCAATTTGAAAGGGCTCATTTAAAGTGGGCTCAAGAAACTCAAAAAGCTCAAGCAAACCACAAAAAACACCCTGATTTGCGGAGGCCTCTTCCTTCTTGAGCAGCCAATGGGGCTCGGCAAGCGCCACGTTGAAAGCCGCCCTGGGAATTCCGGCCTTTGCAGGAACCTTTGGCGTGACCTTGAGCATGAGGTTGTTGAGCTTCTTTTCCGCATCCTGCGGGAATAAAGGCAGCTCTGTGCACGGAGCCTCGAGCCTGGAGCCTCGAGCCTTGAAGAAGCCATGCATACCAGCTGCAAGGCCTATTCTGATACTTCTACTTCTGAGGACGGCGCGGCGATCCCCTTCTTGCAGTTCACAAACTGCGTGGTGAAGCTGCCCATCTCTGTCTCTGTAATGAGCTTGATCAACTTGTAGAGCTGATCAGTGATTGCCTTTCATGCAGTCTACTCATCTGTAGTGCTGTGCCTCACGTGTTTCGCTCGCCCTTGCTCGGCACCCTGAGCATCCCGCCTCGCTGTCCTCAAGGAGGATAACCAGAAGCTTCAAGTCCTACAGGGCAGTAAGGCAAGAATGTTACTTCAAGCTCCGCGAATGCTGCGGCAGTCTTTGGGAAGGCTGTTTCTTAGATGCACTGTGTCACTGTGTCCTTATGCTTGGCGAGCAATTGCGTGAGCTCTTCACGGAGAACATTGCCCAGCGTGTTAGAGAAGGACTCACGGTTCTTCCAGCCTGCCGAGAGCTGGAAAGACCTTCCTGCCCCCATTTTACGCTGTTTCATTGAATTGGGGAACATACAACATGCACCAGGTCGTGTCGAAACCTCAAAGCAGGTCCAGGTCAGACAAGCTAGAGAGTGATCAGCTATGGCAACCGAACCGCATGGGGGTGACGCGATGTGGCGGCGTCGACATTATTCTTAGGCTGGGCAGATCTGGATATTAAGCTCTCTTTCAAATCATGGCTGTCCTCCCAAAAAAGTAGATGAGAAGCAACGTTGGTGGCCACAGCCAAGCGACAAATCAAGAAGCCACGAAGAATGAATCAGCCAAGCTGCATCTGTAGTAAGCATCAAAGGCCTGCCAGAAGATCCCAAGCTGTTCCAACAATTCTGGGAGGCATCCCAACAACTCCAGTTGGATTTTGCGACAATCGATCCTGGCCTTTTGGGGCCATTCTACAGTCTTTGCCTCCGTGAAATTCATGCCTTTCGCATAACACCTCTTCTTGAACTCGCCGGCGAGCCACCAGATGTCCCGCCTCGGTTTAAACCAGGCTACCAAGGCTGTAGTCCTTTGTAGGCTTCGGGAGATTGGCAATCTCGACAGAGTGCTGGGGCTGGTGTGTGTAGAATTTACAGTCGGGATGGACCAACGTGGGCTGCACGCCGAGCAGTCCAACGCCAAAAATCATTGAGCTTGGATGCAAGCCCTACCGTGGGTCCTCCCCAACTCGCTGTCTGAATTCTCAAACACCATACACCTTGCTGCCATGGTGCTCCTGAATTTGGCTGCCAGTCGTGAAGCACCACATGCCCCAGGCTACCTGACAGCTTTCTCTTGCCGTATCTAGCTCACTGGCACTACGGACCACTGATACTGCTACCTCGGCCTGTATTTTCGGCAAATGTTCAGGGTTGTTCAGGCTTGCGGTTGTGTGGGCGAACCTTTCCCGGCTTCGGTCTCTAAGTGATGGCTGCTATGTGGAACGTATGTTTATGCCACTACTCTGGCCTTGAATGGCGTGTTGCCAAGTGCTGGATCATCCGCTGTCGTACATTTAAGCGGTAGTCTTGGCCAAAAGGCCATAAAACTCCAAGTCAACCCCTGCGCCTCGAACTGGGGAGGAGAAATCGCCTTGAAGTTGTTGGAGTAGTTCGTCGAGGTCCCCATGTAGCTGTTGCCGGTGTTACCTCAGATTCGTCTAATACCACAAACCTAAATGAAGAGCAATGTTTAATGTTACCTGGAGTCAAAGTGAGGAGGACGTGATCACCATTTTTGTTCATAGTGTGAAGATGGGTTGCTTCTCTCCACGTGAGGTGGGCTGGTCCAGGTCCCCAAGGCCAAGTATAGCGGCTTGAAACTACGAAATGTACTAGGAAGGGAGGCAATCTGTTAAAATCATGCTTTCGATCCTTGACTCAAGCAAGCTCCGGGGTGCCATCCCTCATCTTGGGCGTGTCCAGCAGGCGCCCATTGAGCTTAATCATCTGAAGCTCCATGGTGATCTGAGCGAGGAAGCACGGAAAAGTCCAGGACTGATGCTAGCCGTGTGGTTGCTTGCTTAGTTGTAAGAAAACTTTGAATTAGGCAGTATGGTCATGTCCAAGCGGCTCCCTTGCTGTTTAGAGCTGACGCAGGACCTAGCACCAAGGGCAGCACAAAGTCATGGGCTGCGCGTCCAGCACAGGCATGTGTGCCCAGTGTAGCTGCAGAGGCAGCGCTCGATTGAAGAATTCCTAAGCCCGCAAACTGCCCTTGGAGGCCCCCCTCCTTGCCCTGCCTACTCATTCCCCCCCTCCAGCCTGAACGGCACTCAGCCTTTTCTAGCTCCTTCGCACCATGGTGCATCCCCAACTAACCCTCTATACCCTCGCATCTCTCTTGCATGTGAAATGTGTTTTCACGTCTGCTTAAGCGCTTCTGCCAAGTCAATTGCTTGTGGCAGTTGCTGGTGTTTTGCCGCTTGCTTGTGTGACATCCGCTCCGAGCGAGCGGCCGTTGCAGGATCTGGGGATGGGTTTTAGGGCTACGCTGCGTTGCCAGACTCCGTCGGAAGGCTTCATGGTTCGCAAATGCTTACAGCAGCACATACAAGCGTCTTTGGAGCACGATTTCTGCGTTCCCAGCACCCCCAACACCCACACAAAAGCAAATGACGACCTGCGTGAGATTCATCTCCTTGATTTCCCAGATGATTGGAAACGGGCGTAGAGACCGGGAAACAGGAGTCTGGGCGATCGCGGGTCCCCCACGCCAGTCTAGGGACGCTGCTTACGGCAATATTCAACATGACACGGCATTGTCATTGAAATCCTGTCACTTGAATGTCTGCAGGCACCGCTCTCGGCACATGTCTACAGCAGGAGCAAGCGGCACGTGACTTTCATGAGGAGTCGAATGAAACGAACTGAGGAGCTGGCCCAACTGCGGGTTGTTCAGTGCTGTCATGATTTGATCTCTGCGTTGCGAGGGTGGCATTGCGGTTCTCCTTGTCACCTGCGTGCTTGCTGCTCCCTCCCCTTATGATCATGGTCTCACATTTCAGCGAGACCCAAGCCAGAATGCCGTCCAGAACACAGCAGTAGTTACAAGAGATTGTCGAGCATCAAGTCCTAAACTGTCACCACATCGCACAAATGACCTCCACCTGGAATTCTGGGCGCAACTTTCCAACGGCTAGGTTGTGTTCACCTCGGTGTCAGGTCGTGGCGTTCAGTTTCAGAGCTTCAGGCAATGACTGGTACCACTAGAGTCACTATAGCCACAACACACCACGCGTCCAAGAGCGCTACAACACTGACGACACTCCGAGTGGACTGCTGCTTTCACGTTGAATCTGAAGCTCCGCATCCGAGGCACCGCCCAAGACGGTGACGAACTCCATGGGAATGCAATTTCGGGCACTGCCCAGCTGAATGCAGGGCAAATCTGGATACCAGACATCAATGCCATGCTTGTGCTTGAAGTACTGCACAACGTTGACCTCGAGTGTCATTTGGAAAATTTCACTATCTGTCCTGAACAGAAGCGTTGCTACTCATGCGGAGCAGAGGTAGCAAAGCCAGAAGCAAAGCAAGGACTACACTGTTGGAATCAATCACATGCAAGATTTATCAGGACTTCCTGCCTTGCCGCCCATCTCTTCGCAGTCGAACTCCTGGCGGTTGGCTGGCTTGTCGGAGACACCGTAGACCACCTTGTTGCTCACCTTGACCTGCCAATGGACACGCCACTCGTCGCATCCATGAATGATCTCAAGCTGACACAGAAAGGCAAGCTACAACAAATCACAGCTTCATGTGATTTTGCCCGGCATAGCAAGTTCGCGCCTTTCCATACTCTGCCTTCACTTTCCTCAGCTGGCAACACGAAGAGCCAAGACTTCTCACGAGGTGTCATTCCACGAAGCGAATTGGCGAAAGCATGTCATGGATCAGAATGTACTTCTCGCAGTATGTAGAATGCATGCAGTGAGTGTTCTCCAGGCAGTCATTCGAAAACCTGTAGGGGCATAGTTCCCCTACAAATCAATCCTCTTTGGGTGACTTCCTGTCTCGGTCCAAGAATCAGCCTTTTCAAGCCCAGTTCTCCACGTAACGCATCGCGCATGCGGGCGTAGGATCTGGCACGCGCGGCTGGTCTGTGGGTTCTTAGGGTTTATGGCTATATGACATTACATGTCTTGGGGTTCATGATGTTTGGACGTTTGATCTTTCGGTTCTCACAGTCAGGTGGGAGGCAAGGCTTTGCCGGACAGGGCTAGGGTTACTCCCGCGCACCTGATTCAGGTCACCAACCAATGTGATCTACGGACGATCACTCCCAGCCCTTCCCCAACCTGGCCCTTCGAAATCAAAAACCCTGGGGATTGGACGAGTCTTTCCCAAAAGAATTGGTCTCACCCTCTGCGATCAACACACACGACCGTGCTCTCACATGCCGAGTCCATCTCCAGGAGAAGCTGCGCGTGTAAGTGCATTATAGTGCGCACGTAGGAGATGACTATGCGCGTTGCCATGCATGGGAAACGCTATCGTCCCGACGATGGCTCCTAGCATCACTGCGCATCCCTAGGCATCGGTTCTGTTCAAGCCTTCACCAATGTCACATTCATTCTGGGTCCGGCGCCCGTCCCAGTACTTGCGCGGGATTTCCCTGACAGCAGCAGACATGCGTGGTCAACGCATGTCAGCATATGACATGAGCTCTGCAACTACTTTAGGTCTGTCATCGCCCAATTCCCGATCCCTCGAGAGCACTGCCCACATGCTATAGCCGAGAGCCCAACTTTTCGCACTCATCCTCGCTCCACCAATCCCCAGGCTTCCTGGCCTCAACGCAAGCTAAAATGCATCGGAATAAGTGCTTAATGATTGCCTCATGAAGGTTGAAACAATCTTGAGATATGCCGGCGAAGACCCCAAACAATGAGATTGTATAGAATCGGAAAACGCGTGAAACAACAATGCGACATAAATTCGACAGGCGTTTAGGGTTGCCCTAGATTCAGTGCCGAATACAGAGGAGCATGCCCAAATGCAGTATTGGTAGCTGGCTAAATGCGTTCGCGCTGCTGTTTGGAAATCCGTGTTTCGTTACAGCGTGCAAACAGCTCACAACCAAATCCAAAACTAGAAATAGAGTGGTGTTTTGCGACCAACCACGATCCCACACGCATTTCGGTGCATGCCAAATGCATTCTTCGTCGCACGAAGAATGAATTTGGCAACGCTTTCCCGTTTTTCCCGTTTGTCCTCGTTCATGAACTCGTCGATTCTCTTTCTCTGCATAAGAAGGAAGAGCTCTAACTAAGGGCCCGAACACGCCTAGCAGCTTTTCGACGTTTTGCAAGAGTTCCGAGGGGCCAGAATCAAAAGGAACATGCCCAAATGTAATTGTCAAGGCCGGCGAAATGCATACACGTAGCTGCTTCTTTGCAAACCCGTAAACGGTAAACCCTAAACTAGTTAAATGAATACCCTGAACCCTAATCCCTAAAGAGGCCCTAAACCTCAAACTGCCAGCCCTAAACCCTACACCCGGTATGCTGAGGTTTGGATCTTGGGCTGCGAGGCCGGAGCCTTCGGGCCTCGCTGTTACACCCGACAACCTCTAATTCAACACTTTAGGGTTTAGGCTGTTGGGCTTTGGGTAAAATAACGGCCATCACAAGACTTGAACTAAACGCGCCTTGAGCCCTGAATCTGCTTATAACCCCAAGTAAGGTACTTATAACCTTGCTTACTAAGTCCCATGATCCTCCAAGTAGGGGCCCTGTTTCAGCTCTGAGCTCTATGCATACAGGGGTGCAGACGGCGAGTTTGGGGCCTAATGTAATGTAGGGGCCTTAATAATTTGAATAGGGTTTTGGGATCCTCGATAGTATAGTTATAATAAGGAACCCTAAGGAAGAATATTGAGAATAATTTAGGCTACAGTAGGGGCCTTTTAAAGGTGGGCAAACGCGTTTCGTCATCGCGATGCACGGATGTAGCTTCAGCCCAACCCCAAATAAACCCTTCTCATACAGAGCCCTCTAAGAGAAGCAAAAAAGTGCAACATCACAAAAGCGCGAATTAACAACACCTGAAACCCACACAAGCTGCTTCTGACTTCTCGTAGGAAACATCCGTTGATATCACATCGCGCAGCCACCTCCATCTCAAGCTCTACGACAAAAGCTAGGTCACAGAACTTACAATTGAGGGACGCGTCCCTTGAGGCACGTGGAGTAAAAATCCACCGAAAGGAAAGCCCTGGCAGCGCAGATTGCGGCCCCCGGCCCAGAGCGCAGCTGATCCTGTACTGCACTGCTGTCACCACCATTGGCGGCATCACCCCAGGTGACCACCGACCCGTCACCCAGGATTGCGGCAAATGCAAAATCAGAAGCCTGGATCTGCTGCACATTTCGCAGCTGATCCTGTACTGCACTGCTGTCGCCACCATTGGCGGCATCACCCCAGGTGACCACAGATCCATCACCCAGGATTGCAGCAAATGCCCCATCAGAACCTTGGATCTGCTGGACATTCTTCAGCTGCTCCTGTACGGCATTGCTGTCGCCACCATAGCTGCCCCAGGTGACCACGGATCCATCACCTAGTATTGCAGCAAATGCGCTAACACAAGATTGGATCTGCTGCACATCTCGCAGCTTATCCTGTACCGCACTGCTGTCGCCACCATACTCGGCATTTCCCCAGGTGACCACCGATCCATCATGCAGGATTGCAGCAAATGCCTCATGTGAAGCTTGGATGTGTTGCACATTCTTCAACTGTTCCTGGACGCCACTGCTGTCGCCTCCAAAGCGGAAATGGGCCCAGGTGACCACAGATCCATCACCCAGGATTCCAGCAAATGCCTGGTAAGAGGCTTGGATCTGCTGCACATCTCGCAGTTGATCCTGTACTGCACTGCTGTCGCCACCAAAGTCGGCACCACCCCAGGTGACCACGGATCCATCACCCAGGATTGCAGCAAATGCACCACCAGAGGATTGAATCTGCTTCACACCTCGCAGCTGATCCTGTACTTCACCGCTGTCCCCACCATAGAGGACATGACCCCACGTGACGACAGATCCATCACCCCGGATTGCAGCAAATGCGGCAGAAGATGCTTGGATCTGCTGCACATCTCGCAGCTGATCCTGCACCGCACTGCTGTTGCCACCATAGTCGACATTTCCCCAGGAGATCACAGAACCATCACCCAGGATTGCAGCAAAAGCGTGTTGAGTAGCTTGGACCTGCTGCACATCTCGCAACTGATCCTGTACCGCACTGCTGTCGCCACTACTGCATTCGGAATCACCCCAAGTCACCACAGATCCATCACCCAGGATTGCAGCAAATGCCTGGTAAGAGGCTTGGATCTGCTTCACATCTCGCAGCTGATCCTGTACCGCATTGCTGTCGCCGCCATAAATGGCTTGCCCCCATGTGACGACAGATCTATCACCGAGGAGCGCGGCGAACGCAGATTCACCGCGCTTAGTGCCTTGAAGCTGGACTGGGTTCACATGCAGGGTGAGTACGTCTCCATTCTTCAACTTTGCTTCTGTGACAGTTCGTGTTCCGTCAAGCACCTCTCCGGAAGCATTCAGCAGCCTCCCTCTACCCGTGGCCAGGGCACTCTGGGCACGCTGCTTCAACGACTCAACAAATGCATCCGACTCTACTTCCAGAGAGGCACTCTTGCCACTCAGTAGATGCACATCCACAGAAACCGACATGATGCTTTGTAGGATTCCCTAAACCCTAAACCCCCTTTTTGCCGGAGTGCTCTCTTACGTGCCTCAAGCTGCCACGGACCCTAAACCCCCTGAACCCTAAGCCTTAGGGAGGTCGATCATGGATTGACTCAAGACCTAAGACCCTTCATCGATGCTACAAAGCCCTGTCGAGCCCCAGGAGAGCCCCACAAGCTTTCGGGTTTTTGGTTTGGGGTTTTAGGGTTGTGAGTTTGGGGTTTAGGGCTTGGGAAACCACAGGAATCCCAAATAGGACATGCATTCTTCGCCCGTGCATTATTGCATTCGGCTCTCTTTTTCCCTTATTGATCAATGCACGAGGAAAGAATATCCTTGCAAATGTGGAAAGCAAGACCAAAGCAAGACCAAATGCATTTTCCAAGCCTCGAAGAATGCAGATGCATTCTTCGCCCGTGCACTCAGTGCTTTCTCCCTTTCGGAAAATGCAGAAGGAGAGAATACAATATCCGTATCAGTGAAAGTGTGGAAAGCAAGACCAAAGCAAAACCAAATGCATTCTTCAGGCCGCGAAACATGCATTCGCGCGGCGTCCGGTCGTCCACGTCGATTGTGCAGTCTGTGTTTCGTTCTGGCGTGCAAACAAATCAAATTAAGTCCAAAATAGAAATAGCTTTTTGTGTTTCGCGACCAACCACGATCCCATATGCACCCCGGGGCATGCCAAATGCATGTTTCGTTGCCCGCGGGTTGCATTTGGCAACGGCTTCCCGTGGTGTAACTGAGTGCCGGTGTCCGCTAAAGGCAGCTAAGCGATTGTTCTTCCCACAATAGACGCGGAAAAGACAGAGGCCCCGATGCAGGACACCAACATGAAATGCCCAACGTGCCCCAACATGTTAAGCTTTTGACCAAGATTCGGGCCCAAGGTCTTTGAGAGCCCCAGCAGAGACGCAGATTACGGACAAAAGCTGTTGAGCGCCTCGACATGTTCAACAATCCCACACTGAGGGTCGAGAAAAAGTGAATCGAAGAATTCATGAAGGAGGACAAATACAGACTTCAACACGACGGGCAACTATTGCCAAGTGCTTTTTTCGAACGACGAAAGATGCGCTTGGCATGTGCCGGGATGCACGTGGGATCGTGGTTGGTCGCAAAATGTCGCAAAACAACGCTCTATTTCTACTTTTGGATTTTGGTTTTGATCTGTTTACACGCTGCAACGAAACACAAACAACCCAATTTACGTGGACGACCGGACGCTGCGCGCATGCAACGGGCGAAGAATGAGATGGGGTGCTAGTTGCTTACGATGTCACCCTACGAGCACAAAGGGAAGGAACATGCGACCAACTTCTAGGGCTCTCGCCAAACCCTACGAGCACAAAGGGAGGGGGCATGCGACAAACCTTAAGGGATATGCTTGTACCTCACCCCTGTTCTGAAAGTGCGGTCCCCAAAACTTGGGTGCTATTTGAGTACGCTCGGTCCTGCAAAGCAGGATGCTAGTTAAACACGCTCCGTCTTTTCGCACACACGAGGACCAACTTCCAAGAGATCTCCCTGAAACGTTCAAACCTGGCACGCTGGGCCCTTCAAGCACGTTGTGATTCTTGGTCTTTCAAGGCCTAACCTCTAGGGACCCTCACCCTACGAGCACGAAAGGAGGGGACATGCGATAAACTTCTAAGGCCATCAGCAAACCCTACGAGCACGAAGACAGGGGACATAGGACAAACCTCTAAGGCATATGCTTTGACTTCTCTCTGAAAGTGCAAACGTTTGGAAACAACGTAAGATGTCTTTTTGTACCTGTATAGAACCTTTCTGCAATGCAGGCAGAGTTGCAACTCTAAAACGAAACTAAAGGCTTTTGGAAACACCACAGGAGCTCTTCCCACAAAGAGACAAACATTTGCTTAAACCACCCTCTTTTAGGGGCATCGGGTTTAGGATTTCAGGGGCATATTCAAACCCGTATAGAGCCACGACTACGTTACTAGCACAGGTTTTTGGGCTTCATCGTAAGCAACTAGCCCCATCTGCGCCCTGATGACCAAATAGCTCGCGCCAGAGCTACCCCCTCTCCCCCATACAATGGCCAACTTGCCAGGAGAAGTTTGCCACACGAGGCTCCGAGGCATGGGCCCTTCAAGCACGTTGTGATTCTAGAGGTTTCAGGCCTAACCTCTAGGGGCCCTCACCCTACGAGCACGAAGGGGGACACGCGAAAAACTTCTAAGGCCTTCACCAAACCCTACGAGCACGAAGAGAGGGGACATACGACAAACCTCCGAGGGATATGCTTTTACTTCTACGAGTACAGTGTTCTGCAAGTACAAAAATTAGCAAAAACATAGGAGGGTTTTTGCGCTTGTGCAGAAGCTTTTCGCAGAGCAAGCAGAGTTGCAACTCTAAAACGGCTATAAAGGTTTTTGGAAACACCACAGGAGCTCTTCCCACAAAGAGGCAAACATTTGCTTAAACCACCCTTTTTGAAGGGCATGGGGTTTAGGATTTCAGGGGCGTATTCACAACCCGTATAGAGCCACGATTAAGTTTTTGGGGTTCTTCGCCACCTCCGCCCTGATGACCAAATAGCTGGGGCCCTTCAAGCACGTTGTGATTCTAGGACTGACAGGCCTAACCTCAGCACGAAGGGAGGGGACATGCGACAAACTTCTAAGGCCCTCACCATACGAGCACGAACAGAGGGGACATACAACAAACCTCTAAGGGAAATGTTGTTACTTCTACAGTGTTCTGAAAGTGCAACATATAATCAAACACATAGGATGCATTTTTGCGCTTGTATAGAACCTTTTCGCAGAGGTGCTGTTCCCGCAAAAAGATAAACATTTACTTAAACCACCCTCTTTGAGGGGCACAGGGTTTAGGATTTCAGGGGCATATTCTTACCCACGATTACGATACCAGCACAGGTTTTTGGGCTTCATCGTAAGCACCTAGCCCCTGCGCCCTGATGACCAAGCAGCTCGCGCCAGAGCTTCCTCCTCTCCCCCATACAATGGCCAACTTGCCAGGAGAAGTTTGCCACGCGAGGCTCCAGGGCACGACGGCTTTCGCTTCTTTCTAAAGGAAACCAATCCCTTATGCTTTCTCGATGTTTTCCAGGTCCGCGCTTGTGTGACTGATTGCCAAAAGAAATAACACCCGGGGTCTTCGCAGGTCCACGCCCGGAGTTCTGACGCCCAAAAAACAGTGTGCTGGTAACGTAAACGTGGCCCCATATAACCCATCCCCTAAACGCTCTGACCAAATAGCTCGCGCCTGGTTATGGAGCCACGATTAGGTTACCAACACAGGTCTTTTGGGCGGTTTTTGACACGGTCTTTTCGCACGACTTTGTTAAAGAGACCACCCTCTTTTTGTGGGAAAAGACCGTGTCAAAAACCACTCACAAAAGGACCTGTGCTGGTAACGTAATCGTGGCGCGAGCTATTTGGTCAGAGCGTGTTGCCCTGAAAACGTGTTTCAACGTGTTAAAACACCATAGATGCTTCCCGACCAAATATCTCGCGTCACGGCGCGAGCTATTTGGTCATCAGGGGGCAGATGGAGTGCTGTTGCTTACGATTCACCGTACGAGCCGAAGGGAGGGGACATGCGACAAATTTGTATGGGAGGGGACATGCGACAAACCTGGATATGATTTTACTTCTGCAGCGTTCTGAAGTAAAAGTGCGGTTCCAATGCATATACATTTATGGTCATTCCAATAAGACAAAAACGACAGCATGAGACTTAGAAGAGTATGTCTTGGGGCGTGGCCTCTTAATCTATTTGTTTTACTTGGGATAATTACGAACGAAGCTGTGGCTTTATCATACACAACTCGAGGCCCCAGAAGCGGATTTCACAGGGTGTGGCCTTAAGTATAGAGCTCGTTGCTTAGGATGTGGGCTTCTTATGTAAAGGCAGTTTTTGAATAAACTACGACGGCAGCCCAGATTTCTGAGGCTGTAACCTCCGCATATCAAGGTCTTCTGAGATCTTGTCATGAACAGGCAGGCCCCAGAAGGGTGCGGCTTTAATCGGCAAATTTAGACTTCTCAACAAATTGTAATATGAATGAGGCCAGAGGATATCTCAGAGGAAGTTCTCTAAGGGTGTGGCCTTTGAACATACATTTTCGAACTGGATTATATATACATATGTACATGGATAGATATACATATATATACATATACATATATATGTAGATGGTATACAGTCTAGATACACAGAAGAATGTCAACATGAGCTGCGTCTCTGCTGGCCAGGAACTCCCAGCTTGCCTAGGAGCTTGATGACGGGCATCTCAGGGAGGCCCACAGAGGCGACGAGGTTCAGACCTCCATGCCAAAACCCTAAAAACCCTAAAAACCCTAAACCCTAAGCCCTAAACCCTAAACCCCAGGAAGGGCCCATAACTAAGTACTCTGAGGACTCTCCTTTTCCTATGATCTCCTTGTAAGAATCACAGCAGAGCATACCTGTTCTTGTGGCACTGTATGGTTTGGATGGACGGTCCGAGCGTTCCACAACAAGAACATTCACCATGTGAGTACCTTTAAGACCAACGGTACTAATTGCAATGGTCAGATTGCGATGAAGACAACAGAAACTCTCCGCATCCGTACAGGTGAGCTGGGATTCACCGAGTGAGGCACTCAGGGTGGATCGCGGGGGCCCAAGTCTGCCGCCCACCCCCGCACCTCAGGGGGGCAAACAGAACAGGGAACCAATGCCACTCTGTAAGCGAAAAGTCTCAGCACTCAGAAAAAGACACTACTTCAGAACAAAGCACATGCAGGGAAAAATTGGATCAAGGACACCAGCCATGATGTAAGATAGGTGGTGCCTACATGGGTGGAAGGAACAAAATGAAGGATTGTTGGAGGAAGCACCTCCATTCACGATTTCCACCTGCCCGATGTAGCCGAACCACATCTCACCTTGCACAGCATCTCGTATTTGCAAAGAGATAGGGCTACCCAAAAGATAACACCGCGCATTCCTCACATCGTCTCTTTGGCATACGGAGTTCTTCATTGACCTTGCCTGTAGCTTGATCCACGCTGGATCTGAAGTCAGCCAACACTCAGCCAAAGACCCCCCCCTGCGTTGCACTGCTCTTTCGAAGAATTGCTAGCTGTAAGAGTTTCGCAGTCATCCATGAAATGAAGATTGGAAGAGGACAAACGAGGGGGACTGGAGACCATTACGCTGGATCGTACATTGCTTCGTGCATTGCTGACACTCGAAATCTCATGCTGCCAGGCCGCGGCCATACTTCAACCCGACGGCATCACAGACTAGGCGTCTGTCAGGACAAATGACCTTGCGCCCTTGTGCAATCAATTCGTCTCTCTCTTGTGCCAATGTCCGAATCGCCACCTTGCACGAGACTGCGCATTCAACGGCATGCAGAGCAAAGCACAGGAAGGAAAGAAGGAAGGAAGGAGGGAGGGAGGAAGGAAGGAAGGACGGACGAATCGAGAGCAACCTCCCACATCCGCACCTGCACAAACCGCCGATGTTCAGACATGGCTACCATGGACTCTGCGGGATCGTTGCTGACCTGGACGTGAGGAGTTGTTCACACTGTT
This sequence comes from Symbiodinium natans, assembly GCA_905221605.1. Lineage (NCBI taxonomy): Eukaryota > Dinophyceae > Suessiales > Symbiodiniaceae > Symbiodinium > Symbiodinium natans. Next base: position 448,294 of record CAJNDS010001513.1, read on the forward strand.
GCACTTCAGACTTCAGTGTGTCCACCGGTGTCCACAGGACAAGGAGAAGGGGCCTGTGGCTGATGGATCCAAGAGAGATCGAGCTCACGACCTTCAAACTTCACCTGTGTCAGAAAGGGGGGAAGTTTCCCTGACGTCAACCCTTCACGACGGCGTTACCATTCAATTTTGCGAAGGGCCTCCAAGCAGACCTTGTAGGGCCTCCCACCGGTCTTTGTAGGAGGTACCTGCGTCTTGCACGAAGAAGGCAGCTTCGCACTGGTCAAAAGTAGCCCCCCTCCTGGGCCTCGTATCACTAGTATACACTATCAAAGGGTATCGGTTTTCTAGGGCATGAGGAGAGAGAGTCATCCCTCCCGGAACACCGGCCGCCCCCAGAGTGAGAGAAACAAGGAGCGGGAGAGGAGTGAGAGGGAGCGAGAAAGTTTACCTAGCGGTTCCAGTGTAGTAGTCTCACATCCGCCTACACGACGAGGGTGCATGAGGGAGCCCTAAACCCTAAACCCTTGATCCCTTGCCCCTAAACCATCCGGAGGCTCCAGGAAACTAGGGCATGCGCGGGAGCTGCCAGATTCCAGAAGTTCTGCTGAGGCTGTGAGCGGAGTTACTCGGCCATGCTCAAGGTTTGGTACAATCCTGACGAATCCTTGCCCGATATTGTTACTAGCAGGCACTACCGAGGCAAAAGCATCCTTTGACAGAACGAGCTGGTTGGTGCATGCCATGCACAAACAGTACTCCAGAGGCCCCAACATCCCCGCCCGTGGACCTCAATCTCCCGTCGCGAATCCTGAAAGGTGGTGACACTCTTCCGAGTGTAGAGCAGATTGTTCCCTCAGTTGGCGATGTTGGCGCAGACAAAGGCATGGAGCACGTGTTTCGCATGTTGCAGAGTGCATACCTGGTACATCCCAGAACATCATTTCACAACTGGTACAAGGGTCCATCATGCAACCAGTCTATGATCTGCACGCCCTCCATGAGAACCTCGACTGCCTTCTTGCGAATCGCCTGGCAGCATGGCAGATCATCCTTGAAACGTAGCAGCACTTCTTAAAACTTCCAATAAAATTCCTGCCTCAGCAGGCCCCAAAGCTAACGTCCTTTAAACTTCCCCCTCAGCAAGCCCCAAAGCGAGCTTCCAACAAAATTCCCGCCTCAGCCAGCCCCAAAGCTAACGTCCAGCAATATTCATCCCTTAGCAAGCCCCAAGGCTAACTTCCAATAAAAAGCCCGCATCAGCAAGCCCCAAAGCTAACTGAACCCCCTCCCCCCCCCCCGTAGCAAGCCCAAAAGCTAACTTCCAATCACATTCCCACCCCTTAGCAAGCCCCAAAGCTAATCTAACTTCCAAACACTCTCCCCCCCCCCCCCCCCTAGCAAGCCCCAAAGCTAACTTCCAATAAACCTCCCCCTTAGCAAGCCCCAAAGCTAACTTCAAAAGCAAATTCACCCCTTAGCAAGCCCAAAAGCTAACTTCCGGAAAATTCCCGCCTCAGCAAGGCCCAAAGCTAGCTTCCCAAAAAATCCCCCCTTAGCAAGCCTCAAAGCTAGCTTCTTAAAAAACTTCCCCCCTTGCAAGCCCCAAAGCTAGCTTCCGAAAAAAACCCCGCTTAGCAAGCCTCAAAAGCTAGCTTCCTAAAAACTTCCTGGTTGGCCAGCCCCAAAGCTAACTTCCAATAAAATTCCAGCCCCAGCAAGCCCCAAAGCTAGTTTCAAAAATATCCCACCTCAGCAAGCCCCAAAGCTAACTTCCAAAACAATTCCCGCCTCAGCAAGCCCCAAAGCCAGCTTTCAATAAAATTCCCGCCTCAGCAAGCCCCAAAGCTAACTTCCAAGAAAATTCCCGCCTTAGCAAGCTCCCAAAGCTAACTGTCCCGCCTCAGCAAGCCCCAAAGCTAGCTTCCAAAAAAAAAATCCCGCCTCAGCAAGCCCCAAAGCTAACTTCCAACAAATTTCCCCCGGTCCTTGGGAACTTCTCTTTCGTCGTCTCCCCTCTTCTTGGGCATTTTCTTCTCCCGCAGGTCCTGTTCGCTGAGCGCAGTACCTCCCTTAGTGTTTCTTCTTGAGCTGTTGCCGCTGTCCTTGGGCTTGTCCTCTTCCATTTTGGTGAAGTCCACTCGCCAGCAGCGCCAAACCTGTGTGTGCATCCTTGACATTCTCTCAAGTCGTCTCAGGTAGACTTCAAGTCCCTTCTCATCCAGGCTACCGTGTTTGTGCCCTGCGACTTGACAGAGAGCTGGAAGTGGTTCGTCACCAGCTTGACAGGCGACCCACTCCTACGGCACAAGCAGCGCAAGATGCGTATCCACATCACAAACTACGCAACAGCAACATTTGTGGATGCCAGACTGAGCGTAGGGCCTAGCATGCTGGCATGCGACCACTTACTGATGTTGCTTCCAAGCATCTTCCCCAAGGAAAGGTTTGGAATGTCCAGTTTCAGCCTGTCCTCCTGTGCACATCATCGGCAGGGCTGATGCCGGCTCAATGCATGAATGAAGGGTTGGGTACGGGATGGGACCGGGGCGAAAGATTTCCGCGTGCAGAAAGAGGAGGGAAGGCAGGGCCAGGAAGGGGGGCCTCTCTCTCTCTCTCTGCCGCTGCATCCCAAGGGGCCTGGAGGAGCCAATTGTCCAGGGGGTCTTAGCCGTCCCCCGACCCGCTCTACCCCGCCCTACCTCCTGAACTCATGCCGCGTGCGGAACTGCACCAAGAAAACATTTGACTGCTCATGCGCGCGCTACACCCCGTGTTGGGCCGGTCTGGCTGCCGAGGCGCCCCACGCAAGCGCTCGCGATATCTATAAAACCCGTGCGCCCCGGCGAGAGACCTGACTACCTATATGCTATATAGTTAAACAGCATAAAGTGTTCGCCTGCGTCTACGTTCGTCAATCTTTTTGGGATGCCCGACAAAAGCTCGTCAATTCATAAGGCAGGGAAGGAAAGGCCGGGCTTCGCCAGTGGGCAGGTCAGGGATCCAGATGCAAAACGCAAGCAATTGATGAAAACTGCGGCTTGCTGTCCGGCTCATCTGTGTGCGTGACTCTTCGCTCCGCTTCCTCAGCTGAGCCAGGAGTCCACGGAAACAATCGCAACGGCTGAGGATCCGGATATTTTGAGGCCAGAAATTTAAGGAGATCCCGTTCACCCCGCTGACTGTCGACTTGGGCCTATGTCCCGGGCGGCATCGTGTTCCACTGCTGCTTCGTAGTCCTCCGCACCGAAGCGGCGCGGAGCCTTCCAGTTGGAAGAGGCCTCTCACTGGCCTCTTGTGGCTTGGCAACTCGAGCAACAAGGGGGAGAGCCTCTGCAGCCTTCGGAACAGCCTTGCAGGGCAGGCGAAAAGCCGACACTGGAATCTCTAAACCCTTCGACCCTTCAGTTAGCAGCCATGGACGCAACGACGGAAATGGTGACCGCATGAGGTACCTCTGCAGGAGGCGCAGCGGCTTTCTTTGGCGGAGGCTTCGGGATCGCAGCCTCCAGCATACCATGCGAGCGGAAGTTGAACTAAGTGCACGTGAAATCTCCCTTACCCATGGACACACAACATTTGAGGGAAGCCACTGAAGCCACCTTCGTTGTCGTGTAACCCCAGCGAATGCCAACTCATATGGGCGCACGTGTTCCAAGCTGATCACGGTGTCAATTCGGGCATGCCCTAACATCCCGCAGCTGTAGTCGGATGACGGCTTTATACGTGAGGGGGGCAAAGAGCACAATCCGCACACGGAAGCATCCTCGCATCCCAACACGCCGAATAGCCGGAGTAGAATCGGAGGAGAATCTGCATAAACCTGTAGAACGAATAGGATTAAGTACAGTATTGAGTAACTGAGTACCCCAGCCATGTGCAGTGCCCCGCCTCTGGGCCCTTCGGAGGTGCCTTCGGCGGTGCCTTCAGGGGAGGTTAGGAAAGTGAAGTCCATGTTTATCTAGGTCCTTAGTCCACTGCGCGAGGCCGGGTCAACAGTTGCAGAGACCAGCTCGCCAAAATGGAGTGACGGCCTTGGGAGCCGCGTCGCTAGGATGCTTTGCCGGCGGCGGCGCTGCGGTGGACTTCTTTGGCGGGGCGGCCTGGTTGGAAGAGCATTCTCCGCTGTCTTTCTTGACTCCAAAAGCTGAGGCCGGCAATCTAACACCCGTTGGCTGAGCTCGTGAGGGTGTGTGTTGTCATAACTATGCGAGGATCAGCTGAGAGCCTACTCTCCACACATCGCCACGTAGTGTTCGTACCAAGCCCTTCATGAAGACATTCTGATGCAAGGAACAATGACTGAGGCGCCTGAGACAGCTCCCCGGGGGCAGGCTGCGACGGCGGACCGTCCTCCAAACATTGACAAGCCCTACTTTGGCTTTCCGTCGCTCTGTCTGTTGTGCTTCCTCTTTTTTCTGTGTTCATGGCAAACATCCTTACTATTCTTAGTGGTCGTGTGACCCAACATGTGGTGGCTTCCTTCCCATATCTCCCCTCACCTTCTTGCAAGCCTCAACTTCGTTTCGGCTTTCAAGGAGTGACAATTTCCTTCCTGAGATCTTCTATCCTGTTCTTCTGGTAGCCATGTTATAACACAGCCTTGGCCTCCCCGAAAGGACACCCCCTACAAGCCTTAGAAACACTCATCACTATCCAGTGTTCAGAAGGAGCCTTCTACAGACCCCAAAAACCCTACATCCATCATCTGCCACAAGTCGCAAATCCCCATGCGCTGGGCCTTGCCCTTGCCGCGGCCCTTGCCTTTGGACTTGGATACCGGGCCACCAAGCGCTGGGAAGTCCCCCTGCGAAGAGGACAGGGCTGCCCTTGGAAGATTAGTTGAAGTCATACCTGTGATTAACTGGCAACTGCAAGGCCGGCATCTCCTCGTCGCCACCTCCGTACATCCTCAAACCACTCCAACTCTGTGCATTTTGGTCATCAGGACGAAAGATGTTACAGAGGATTTCTTTAAGGGTGAGGTGAAATTGGAAATGCTGTGGCGGTGTGGTCTTTTGTTGGCTCTGATGCTGCATGCCGCGGAACATCTCCACGCGGGCTGGAGCCGAAAGGGTGCAATGTGAATCAAGCTGCATCAAGCTCTTCAATTCAAGTTCCGCGTTGGCATCGCGGCAATGGTCCGCTAGGACCTGCAGAAGCTCATCGCAACCTTTAGGCACACGGTTTTGCCAGCAGACCGGTGCAACATATTGCTACAGGGGTCGGACATGCCTGCAGTGCCCAAGGGCAGGCTTCAGGAAATTTAAGCACGCTCGCAAACGCTGCCAGGTGCTGCCCTCTCCCGATCATGAGCTCACATCCGGTCTGCCAGGCGGAGCGTGTGACCTCACAACCGTTTGACCGCACGCGCTCCAATGAGTTTACATGGCTCCCAGGTTTATGTACACTCAGGCTCCAGCCTGAGCTCGCGAGGCTCCGGGGCTAAGATACGCTCAGAATGAGTGGATAAATGTCGACCATCGTCAAGCACAGCAGGACATCCATGCACTTGGTGTGGGCATTCTGTGGACATAGCCGTGGAGATGCTGGAAGCTCAAGTCAGGATGTTTCAGGATTGCACCTTCGCCGGCGCAGGCAACATATTTATGCCAAAGCACCGCAGCATTCAAGCCCCCTCGAAAACGAACCCTGAAGTGGGGCAACGCCGAGCTGCGGCGGATGGCCAGCTTAATTCAGAGAATCCCACAGTCCCACCTCCGCAGCAAAAGCCTGCATCGCCCCATCCGCCATCCTCTGCGAAGGCTCAAGTCCACATCAACTCATGTTTCATGCCCATGCATTTCCGTTAGCATGTCGCTGACGCCAACATGCGACGAAGAACCGATAACTTCGCCGCCTAGGCAACCAACTGCCGGCGCATGGTGCAGGCTCCTGCCTGCCAGAGTCTTCGCGAAACCCCGTCACACCAAATCTGACCGGTCGTCTCTCGAAGGAACTTTGTGTTTTTCATGAAGCATACGCCATCATGCACCAGCAAGTAGTTAACATGGCCGGCTGGCATTGCGCCTTTTGGATGCTTTCTCACTGAGTCCCATCACACTGTGTTGTCATGGAAATAGGCGCAACTATGCCCTATGCGCAGCGAAGGATGCCTGCAATGTCAGCAGCACAACACTACCAGACAAGCATGGACGAGCCTTCGCAACATCACAAGTAGAACTAACCGTCACTAACCTTTTGTTATTCTGACTTGCGGTGTAAGGCCTATCTGTAAGGAAACGAATCTGGCACCGTCCGGTGAGTCAAGTGCTGATGCTGGTCACTCTGCCAGGCTTTCACGCGCTGCAGGTCGCAAACAATCACTGGTGAACATGCTGCTCTACTTGAGATGCAAACTTTCAAGCTGTCACAACTCATACTCGGATATTCGGCAACTTTGCCCTGCGACCGTTGATCCAAAACGGATGCCTTCGTCCCCTCGACTGCGAGAACGCCTATGTACAGAGGACGGCTTTAAATTTGGCCTGGTTAAACAATTGGTCGCATCAGCGACGTCCGGTCCGCCGTCGCTTCGATGCAGGTGCACCAACTGGTGCACGAGCTCTCAGCCACTTGTGGGAGTCCTGGCGATACCTGATATGGCGACCGTCGCAGTCTGTGTCAAAGTTACGCTCGAAGCGCTTCAAGGCCTCGAAGTCACCCTGGAAACGCACCCGGCACTTGACTTCCCCTTGCGCGTATTGCTGGAACTTTTTCAGGGCCCAGAGGCGGCGGTTGTCCAAGGACCAAAGAACGTTCCGGCCTCTCCGGTCCCTCTTCCGGATCACATCCAACACGAGGAAGTTGGAGGTCCTGGCGTCCACCTTCTGCGCGTGGAGATCTCGGACCAAGTCCTCGCATCTCCGACCACATCGGAAGTGTGAACCGCAGGTGCGCTGGGAGTAGCGGAGTTCTCGGACTGGGATTTCGCACTCCAGCCGCCAGCCGCGATAGAGCGATGGTGGCGGTTCAGCCGGCTCATTCGGTCTTTGTGAATATGCTGTTTCTGTCATTTCTGTCCGTGTGTCCGGTCGACCTCGGCTTCCAGGCCAAAGCTTGCCGTGGAACTTCAGGAATCTCCTCAACCTTGTGGCTGGGGACGTCTTCGTCTTCTTCTTGGTCGTGCGCCTGGTCTTGCCTGGCTTGAGAGACGGCGGTGCGGATGACCAGAGACGGCCGATGAGCTCGACCATGTCCTCGTGTGATGGCTGTGATGCTTGCAGGTCCTGGTCCTCAAACTCTGCCACTGAGCTGATCTCGACTGAGTCGGCTTTGCTGCTGTCAGTGCTGAGCGACTCGCCAGCTTCCGTGCTACCATCCATGTCGACAGCTTCCTCGGCTTCCTCGGCTTCCTCTGCCTCGAAGCGTTTCCGCTTCCGCATCCCATCACACAAATGGCAAAAGTCACAGGTCTTGCCTCTCCTGCAGCCAGTGTGCAGGAATCGGCATGGCGTACAGGTTTGATTGTAATGCCACGTCGAGCCCACACTCGGGAGCTCTTCACTCCCTACCCGCTGCACCCAGGCATCCACCAGACTCTGCGTGCTGTAGCCACCTTCGAATCGAATTGCCGCACGTGTCGAAACATTTAATCTATGCGCATGGTGATGGCAAGCGCTCAAACTTCCCGATGGTTCTTGCACCCACGGCACTCAGGCTGCAACTCTGCCCAGTTTGGGAATCAACCTCGGCATTCACAAAACACTCAAGCCAGTGCACACTTCACGCACACACACACACACACACACACAAACACTTCACGCACTTACACTTCACACATACACACACAAACACTTCACGCACTTCACGCACTTCTCTCACACAAACAAACAAAGAAACAAACAAACAAACAAACAAAGAAACAAACAAACAAACATCAAAAGCCTCTGCTTCATCTTCGAGGGATGGCCGTCGAGGACCAGTAGTGCTACCAGCAGTTTTTGTCGAAGCCTTGGCTTTCAGGCCGTGCTGAGAAGGTCGGACCATTGAGCTTTACAGAGCTTTGGTCACAAGGGTGGCCCCTTCGTGCAAGCAATGTCGTGTGCCGAGCTGCAGGGCCGCAATGGCCTCCGTGACTTTTTCCAGCGTCTTCTCTCGTAGGCCTCGGCTGCTCAGCTCATCCAGGCGTAAGTTGATCTATAGCCAAGGGGGATGCCGGGGCAGACAACTCTCGACATGACAGGCGGTCTTCGTGAGAGGACCAAGGAGCTTTGCTGGCTTTCCTGGGCGCAGGGAGCTTTGGGATTTGAAGCTTGAAGCGCGCTGTCAGTACAGCGTACAGCGTACAGGGTACAGGTGCGCATGTGTGCACTTGCACCCCGAAGCCCCGCCTTTTTGTGAACGTGGCTCCGTCCACATGAACTCCACTTTGCCAACCAGAGCTGATGGAAGAGTATATTGCAGTCCATCGTGCTCAAAGGGCAGGTCCCTGGGCTAAACAGGGGCCAGCAAGCGCGTAGTGAAAACTGATGTGGCGCTCCTACGACGGACAATCCTGTAGGCAAGGCTCTTCTGCGCAATCGATGGCAGCGATTCAGCATGCAACGGGTAGTACAGGACACAGGTCAGCGTTTGTGTGCAGACTTGCAGCTCAAAGGGCATTTCTAGGCCAGCTTCTTCTAGCTGTCTCACCACGTGGGCCTCTGTGACACCAACTGGCAAGTCGGTGAGCAACACCTTGTAACAAACTTGACTTTTGACAGCGTGGCGCGGGTGAGCCATCACAGGAATCCGCCACGGAGGCTCAGGCACAGTGGACTGGGACTTTGTTGAACCGCCTTGGAGGCCCTGCAGGAAGTCCACGCTCCTCAGCGTCTTGGGTTTGTCCGAGCCCTCCGCCTCATGCACTCTGGATGCTTCCGTGCGAGCCGGGCGTGGTGGGGTCAGCGCTGTGCCCGCCTGTTGCTTGAATTTGGAGTCATTGGTGCGTGTCGGTGTGAGTGGCTCTGGGACCGCTGATGGAGTCGGCCTTGAAGGCACAGAAGGTTCCGGCGCTTTCGCCGTGCAACGAGTTGGAGGGACCGGTAACGTTTTCGCCTTCGGTGCCATCATCTTAGGTCCCACTTGGAGTGGCACGGTGCTGGGACGGGCAGGCCGCCTAGGCTGCTGCAGGAACAGGAATGGCCAATGTGACATCATGTGATGCATGTGTGCTGGTCGCAAAGAAACGATGTCTCTACATGTCTATACGTCGAGGCACGGTCGGACTGGCTCCATCCGTGCAGGTCAGGGGGTGGTCATGGCAGACTACGGCAGATCTGCCTGGTATAGAATCTAGGGGTTCTACCTTGGACCCTTAAGGTTGTACCCTTGGGTTTTGGGCCCCTAAGAGGACATAAAGGCCATATTAGGAGTATGTTAAGGGAACCTTTAGGGGTACAACCTTACGGGTAAGAAAGAGTCTTCATTCCTTGATAGAAAGGCCCTGCTGAAGCCTAAGGCCTGCGGCATCCTGCGGTTTATGAACTTGATGCCATGGCAAATGCCAGCTGCCCGATCCTGCTTCCGTTACGAATGGCCATGTCTGTAAAGTGGCAGAATTCCCGGCGCCTGTGAGAACATCCCTGTGTGTTCCACATAAGCCGTGACGCACCAGCCCGCATTTAGCAGCTCTGAGTCAGCCTCAGGGATCTGAGAACAGATGAGGCTTTCAGGGGACAAGGCCATGGCGCTAGGCCATCCTAGGTGCGAGTGAGCCGCTACTGAAGTGTCGGGAATGGCTTCACATGCCCGCCTCGGGGCGTTTCGGTTCATGGAGCAGAGCAATGTCTGCAGGAACAACTCTCCTTTGTCCCATGTTTGGCTTGATGCTCGCATAGAATGGGAAAGCCCCAAACAGCCCTGCACTCAAACGAAAGCTGCCGAGCTTCGAGGCTCTCATCTTCAAGCAGCAAGAGCGCCCTCTGCGCTGCCAACCTAGGCTTTTGTGCGGGACACTGCTCGTCGTTTGCCAAAAGCGGTTCAACGAACTCAGCTTCCAGGCTGCAATGTTGCCGGCAAGGCACCCATATCGCCCAATGTGGTGCCCCCATCATTAAAATCTTCAAGTGACAGGACCTGTTTGGCAAAATTGGCGCACGCTGGCACGCTCTCCGTCAAGGAAAGACTCCCCCCGCCCCCCCCCCCCCCCCAACGTTTCCCAACTTCGGCCTCGTCCTGAAGCTCTCTGCTTCTTGTTCCTGGCAGCGGATTTGCTCAACGGGAAGAATGAAATCCTTGACTCCGCTGTTGATAGGGCATTCCAGTACACGATACACACGCCAAGCCTAGAGGAGAGTATAGTAGAGTTAGTAGAGGACAGTAGCTTGACGAGGCATGATGGGGCTGTTGAAGGCTCCTCCATTGGTCCACAGCTGGGTCCACAGCGCTTCACCGTCGTCGCTTCTTGGCAGACTGCGATTCGATGCCTTCGATGTCTTCGATCTCAAGAACCCAGGGATGCGTCGGGCCGACCTGGGGGCCAAGAAGGGCCGAAAACGGCGTGTCCCTACAAAGCCTGGGGGGGGCCCCCTAAGCATTTTTTTGCTTGCACCTCCTCCTGCAGGATGGGCAGCGCTCGGCGGGCAGCGTCGGCCCTCTCAGCTCCGGGTGGATAGGACAAGGCCAGATGACGAAGTGTTTTGGCCACTTGCAGGTGGGCCTCAGGTGCAAGGTGCAGGAGTCCAGACCCTTCCATAGCGTTCCCTGGGAAGGCATGGAAACACTTCCGAGGTGCCTTCCCAAGCTGCGTCTCAAAGCTGGAGAGGGAGTGCTCGAGCAAAAGTCGTGCTTCCGCAGGCTTGCCAAGTGCCACCAGGATCATTCCAAGACACCGCTGCGTTCTCGCCGTCTCGAGATGCCCCAAGCCAAAGTGTTTCTTGTGAATCCGAAGAGCTCTCTCAAGCAAAGGCTGCGCAGCACCAGGTTGACCAGTCTCGGAGAGTGCTGATCCAAGGCCTCAGGCACGGGCACTGCTGTTGCTTGTTGCGTCTTGTGCAGGACAGCTTGTCTTTTTTTGAGCACCCTACAGTACATACCCGGGCTCTGCGACAAGTGTGCCTCGCAGGAGAAGCGCAACGTCAACATGGTCTGCTCCAAGTTGTGCGGTGCCGATACCCAGAGCACGTTCGAAAAGCTCTTGCTTTGCAGAATAGTTGCCCAATGCCCCTTCGGCATTGGCCAAGAGGCAGAGTGAGCTCATCGTCATTACGTGGTCAGTGCCGAAGCTTGCCTGTGATATGGTGGATGCACGCCGTGCCGCTTCATGAGCAGCCTGGAAGTGGCCCAGCTCTCCACGCGCACTTGTGACGGTCGCCAGACAGGGTAGGATGGACAAGTGCTGAGGTCCAAAGTGCGCTTCCAAAGCCGTCAAGCTTGTTTCTGCCAGTCGCAGTTGTTCCTGATAAAGGCCTAAGTTGCCCATGGCATGCGCGTGGGTGGCAATTGCTTCTGCGACCAGCACATGTTTTGGGCCATAGGCCTCAATGAGAATATCCAGAGTCTCCTTGGAAACATCTGCCTCCTTTTGATATTCGCCACAACTTGCCCAGGCGTTTGCCAGTACCCTCAACGCTGCCGCGGACCGCACATGTTTGCGGCCGTGTTCGCGTTCGATGATGGTCATGCTTCGCTGGGCCAGCTCGAGCTGCTCCTTGTAGTGTCCAAGGCCTGCGGCAGCAAGAGACAAGCCACCCAAGGTGATGGCCGCTTCGACATGGTCAGAGCCAAACTCACTTTGAACAATCGAGAGGACTCGCTCCAGCAGGTCCTTCTGCTCCTGGTACTGGCCCACCCGTCCATAGCTCTCTGCCAGACTCCGCATTGCCACGAAGGTGTTTACATGGTCCTTGCCGAACTCCCGCTGCTTGATCTGCAGCGCCTTCAGGAGCAACTGCTGCTGCGAGACGTAATCCCCGACATGAGCACGCGCCGCAGCCAAATTGACCATGGCTACGGCAGTGCTGGGATGGTCGCATCCGAAGTGCTTCTCCTGCCAAAGCGGTTCAAGCCAAAAGAGAAGGACAGAGAAACTCATGTCCAATGTGCTGAGAGGAAAGGTCCTTGATGGCCATGGCTTGTTCGAGCAGATCCTGCTGTGCCTGCGCAGATGGAAAAGTTGAGCCGCTGAGCTCACCATAAGAACTTTAGACTTCAGACATTCGACATGAAGTGAGCAAGCCGTTGGGACATGTTGTACCTGGTAGTTGCCCAGGTTGCCTTCTGCATCTGCCAAATTCACCTGGCCCGCACAACCAGGCACAGTTGAATTCTGCGCAGTGTTCCTGTGTCGAAGCTCTGTGCGTCCAAGCCGCCATGGTAGCTGCGGTGTCTATGTGCTGCGCCCCGAATGCCGCGGTGTCAATGTGGAGGACTTGTGTTAGAATTTCCTTTTGACAGCGGAAGTTTCCCAGGTTCCGGTGTGCAGCCGCCAGTGTGCTCAAGGTTGAACACAGCTTCGGGCTCCCAGCACCAAAAACGTCTTCTTCGATCTGTACTGCTTTCTCGCTTGCTTCCTTCTGCTTCTGGTACTCACCAAGATGGCCGTGCGCGTCGGCGATCAAACCAAGCGTCACCCCGACGGTGATGTGACTAGCGCCAAACACCTAAGGTTTCCAATGCCACAGGGCCCAAGAAGTCGCGGTTTACAGGGTCCTGCTGGTGCTGCTGTGTTGGGTTCCTGATATCAGAGATCAGCCTCCCTGTATTCTTTGTTTGGGGTTTCTTTCATCGAGCAAGAATCCCACAAGGAACCCTTCGCAACCTGACAACAGCCCACTAAAAGTCATTAAAACCTGTCAAAGCCCCACGGAAAACTGATACAACCCCACCAAAACCTGACAAAAGCCCACTACACCTGACAACAACCCACTGAAACCCAACAAAATCCCACTAAAGCTTACCAAGACGCAAAGTACTAAACATTAAACCCAATCACCCTTTTGCATGCAGGCCTGTTCGAACTGCCGGGCAAGCACTCCAAACGTGGTTGCCCTTTTGCACTAAAGCCGCAGACTGGAATGATGTCGCCCTGTACTTCTGCTGCGCAGCTATGACAGTGATCGTACTTAATTAAGCCCTAAGCCCTACCCACACCTACGCCTTACACTGACACCCTAAGCCATGTCGCGTACTCTCTTCCCACCATTTTCCCACACGACCACCTGCATTCCCTGTGCTTTCCCTATGCGTTGCCGTTGTTCGGTGTTTTGCGTGCGTTTGCCCTGTGTTCCCCTATGTTTTCCCGTTTTTCGGGCAAGCCAGTGGCTCCACAGATGCCTGTTTCCATTTTTACATGCGTGCTTTTGCCCGGTACCCCTTTCCTCTTTCAGCTCGGCGTCTTTTCAAATTGGGCCAGTTAATCTCTACATGACCTGACATCTCAGAATTGTACAGACATCATGAGCCAATTCATCACCCATGCCCATGCGTTGCTTCATTGGCCCATTATCCCTACGAAACCCCTGGGTTTTCCCATTTGAGGCAGGATGTTTTAGGGTTTTCAGGGTTTCCGACAGTCACATGGTCAAGGCAAAGAACGCCCGATTACAGAGTCACCAAGAAGTTTCAGAGGCTACAGTCAACACAACCATCGAGCCAGGATGCTGTTTCATAGACTTGCAGTGCCCTCTTCAACAACTGCATCTGCTGTCGGTACCGGCCCAAATCGCCACTGGCAATGGCAAGGCTGCACCGTGCTCGCGCAGCGGGAACCGAGTCAACACCGTGCTTCTCTTCGCAGCATCTAAGCCCAGCGGAACCTGTCGCGAGGCTGACTGTCATCTGGTAATAACCAGCGCAATCCATTAGACTCATTAGACCTCCTGCACCACAGGTTTCTGCATTCCTCCAGGCCTAGCATGAACGCGGCTTCGCCGCTGTACGCGTGACCACAGACGGAGCAGGCCAGCTCATGCCACACTGCTTTGTGGATGTACGCCTTCAGGGGTGCAAGTTGCAACCGGACAAGGGCGCAGCGCTGCTGTGCCCAGCCCCATTCAGAACATGTCTGCTGACTCGCCAAGCGGCTCTGAGCAGACAGTCTCGATGCACCCACGCGGCAGATCCGCGGCACAAGCACGGCGAAAGCATGGAATCACCTGCGGGTTGGGTACTGCTTCTGTTGCTATTGAAGCATCGCAGGCCTTGAATATCACACATTTGCTGCTGCAATCAAGCGGCTGGAATGCTCTTCCAAGCATATTCGGCACTGCTTGTGGGGCGAAGCCATGATTGGACCTCTGTGGGTCCCGGCATGGGGCGCTTCCGATCGATCCCGGCTGTAGCTTGGAGCCAAGGCTCACTGGACAAACGAAATCCTGGGTCATGGGTTGCTTCGGGCTACTTCGTTCTGAAGGCCCGTGTAGAGTCAGAGTAACGTAGGAAGCGTGCCGCACTCCAGGCGTGCTGTCGACGTCAAGCTCCTCTTTGCGACTGACAAGCAGACAGCACCCCGTCGAACTCGAGACTTCATGGTGCGCGCGCAGCAGGGAGCCGCCAGCGCAGCACTCCGAAGATCTGGTGCAACAGGTGTGCTTACCATGCTTGTGCTGACTTGGTGCACAAATTACACTCTCAAGGCTATCGGCGGGCGCAAGTAAGTTTCAGGTGATGGCCGTGCTACGTGAAAAATGTACTTGAGAAAGGTATAGGTCTATGCAAATCGAAGCCCCACCAGCCGCCTCTTAAGAGCAAGAATTAAAGAAACAAACAGCACTGTCAACTCCGGAAACCGGAAATAATCGACGCGCGGCATAGACGGAAGCTTGCACTACACCACGCCGCGATGGAGATGCGCAGAAAGTTATTCTTGCATGTGCTCACTTACCCACCCCATGCCCATCGTAGGCACCCCAGGATAGGCATGTGCCGGCAGGTAATTACACTACAGTAACTACAGTACAGATTGTGCGCGGCCTATTCTAGAAATAGCAACTCTAGTAGCTACTGCCATCTCCGCGAGGCAATACCTCAAGTCAGCAGCAACAGCTTCATCTCGCCCCTCCCAAGGGCTCTGTTTGGGTCTTTCCAAAGCCGCACCTCGCAGGACACATCGCTTGCGAAGCTGCATATTGTGCAATCAAATGTGCTCTTCATGGTCTTCTTCTCGGGAAGATGCGACCGTGTATACACGGCTATGTACGTCTAAGTCTCAAAAACCCTCTGATCACTGGCAAGAGAGTGCCTTCGTGGCCTTGGCGACGCCCGGCTCGCTCGCCGCATCCAAGCGTGGGACGCCAAAGACGCGAACGATCCAATATCTGGGTCCTTCAGCAGCGCAATATTGACAGTGACCATGGTTGCCAGTCACAGTTGATACTCTGCAAGATGCTCAGAGCTGGTCCTAGGGTCGATAGTGCCTCGACCTCGGCGCGCGAGATCTCGAAGAACTCTCGGTCACCTGTGAGTGATGCATGTGATCTCGTCTCTCACTATACCGCGGCTTGCAATTGCCTGACGTCGTGGACTTCACCTCCGCAAAAACTATGTTCGGATCTCCTGCGCAGCGCAATGCTCTCCCTTAATGTCAAAACCTGATTCGTGTTCACATGCGCAAATCATGAACTTAATAGCTTGCAGACACTGTCAGTTCCTCGAAGACCTAAAACTCTGCAAAGTATGTTTAGCACACCAAGTAAAGCTTTCGGGGCTTGAGCTCAAAATTTTGCTCCCTTGTGTGAATGGGGGAAAACATGAAGACCCCTCCGCTTTTTGCGACCTTTTAACTGCCCAAGTCAACGGTAGCAGTAGCCGGATAGTAGAACCTCGCCCAGGCAGGGGGGCGGGGGGGGGGGTTGAGGGTACTCCTGTGGTTTGGCATACACATATCAAGTGCCCGAAGCTTTAGGCTGCCATGATCCGGAACGAACTCCCTTGGCATCCTTCTCCGCGCAGTGCTGCGTCCAGAAGGCCCTTGACTAACTCCGCTTCCACTGATCCACTCCCGCCGCAAATTGTGGGCATTGTTCCGCCCTGGCCTTAAACAGGTATGACACCGCTGGGTATGGCTGTGTTTTGGTTTCGTAGGCATGCAGCACAATGTCCACGAGTGCCATGGTGCTTAGGATGAGGTCGCAGGGCAGCCCCAGCTCACTGGCCTCGTTGATCCAGCAAACCTCGCAAGAACAACCACAAGCACACCAGATCTTACTGTCAGTTTCTTGACACGGGCCTCGGGCGGAAACATAGTTCACAGTCAAGGAGGTTCCCGGCCTGAAAGCCTTGCTGCTCCAGGGAAAGTGCCGCCAGTTGCTCCCCGATTTGGCCCACCGGGCTACGCTGCATGCTGCCTCAGACGTGTGAGTTGATAACACCCTCTCCAATCTACTGGTTGACGCTCTTCGTCACACAATTCTTGTTAGCATATCGCTCTGAACAGAAATTTGCCCATACATGATAGCTCGATAAACAGATAGTGGTTCAATCGCCTTGCATGTTGCATTGTTGCATGAAGGTGCTGCCTGAATCCGGTTTGCTGACCATCGTGCTTGTCAATGCTGCAGCGGGTATCCTCAAGTTCTTCTCTACATAAACGGGAGCAGCCCCCCCCACACGCAGTTTGCGGGGTGGCTACATTCAAGGACAGCTGCCTTATCCAAAAATCTTAGACCCGGACACGACAAAGCCCAGATAAAGCTGTCAGGCATCACGAATCAAGAGTTCTGCTCATGCTTGTTTGTACTGCTTGGTTCCGAGCCACCAATATGTTTCCTAGTCCACCCGCCCTCCTCTCCCTGCAAACAAAGTCATTGTGTGGGTGCCAGGCTTTCGATTTTCACAGACATGCACCGCAAGACCGAGGAACGAACACAACAAACCTCCTTCCACGATTGTTTTGGACTTTTTTTGAGGAGGGGGTCGTAATCGTATCCGAAAACGAAATTCCAAAAGCAAGCCGAAGGAGCTGGCCGAAGGAGCGGAGGCCTTGCCAAGCGCATCTTGCAAGTCCCCCAAGCGGACATCCAAATCTTGGAAGCTGCCCGTCTCCATGGGCGGCGTGTCCAGGTCCAGTGCGATTCTGCGAGCGCCCGAAAGGCATGGGGCTCCACGGTGTATGCTCATTCTGTCATAGCTTTAGGGTTTATAGGGGATATGTGGAATCTCAACTTGAGGAGTGGCCTTTCCAGCGGGTATCCTCTGGGATGGCTCAGCTGCCGCTTCTCCCTTTGCAGGATCCTCCTGGGCCTCAAATCCCTTTGGTCCTGCCAACGAAAGACTCCTCCACTCTCATCCGCAGGAGCACCAAAGAAGCAGGACACGTGAGTTGGTGTCCTCGTCTTGCTCACCTCGGGCCGGGGCACGGCCCCCATCCTGGCAGAGATGCTGCTCTTTCTAAGAGCAGGAGAAAGCTTTTTCGTGGGCCTTTCGAGCTGGTTGCCCGGAAGCATCGGCCGCGTCAACCATCGCCTTACCCCCAGACAGAGTCTCTGCAACAAAGAAACAATCAAAACTAGAGCTTGATCTTGGAAAATAAAGCTGGGGATTGCTGAAATTTGAAATTGACCCTCTGGGCTGGAGGCTTGGCGACTTCCCTGTCCGCGTCCCTCCGGTCGCGGCCCCCCTGACATCAGATACAGAGCAAGCAACTCGACTCAAATCAACTCACCCAGTTCAACTCAACTCAGTCAGTTGAAGCGAGTCCTGGCTGGGCATCGTAGGGCACGCTGCTTTCCGCGACGTTGTAGGGCACCATGGGAGGCAGCAACTCGGCCAGCTCCTGAAATCAACGGCCCATCACTATGGATGGGCGCAGCTTCGGCGCATACAAAGGAGGCGCCTGGTCTCTGCCAGCAGCCTCTGCCTGCACCGCTGGCACAGACGAGGAGCCGCTCTTCCTCACCCAAGTGCTTCGTGGCTTAGATTGAGATTGGCCCAATGCCAAAGAGTCTGCCGAAAAGAAACAGAGGCAAACAAGTGAAGCCCAGGCCTTCCAGGCTCTCGCGACGTCGCCTTGGATCGCCGCCTTCGCCTGAAATCAAGCCTGGGGATTCCGGAGAGTTACGATATTCCGGCGGTTCCCCAAGTTCAACAGTAGAAGCCCCGAAGCGACCTTTGAAGAATTTCGGTTTGCGGATGCTTCGCCCTAAGGATTTCTTTCGTGATTTACGTACAAGAGAGCAAGGGATCTTAAGGCTACTCTATGACTAGGAATTTGGCTGGTTTAAAGGTCATCTTGGCTTGTGGCTTGTCGCACCAGTATAGGGCGGGTGAGCTTGGTGCGGCACAGGGTCGCTTCACCGGCGTTCCGAAGCAAGTCTGACACGGAGAAGTCCGGCTCAACCCCGCTTCCCTCTTGTTGGACGTCTTCTGCGTCAGAAGCCTGCGCTAGTGCGCCCCACCAGTCTGAGTCATCCATGTCCTTCATCTCTTCGAAGAGCCTAGGTGGCGCTGACACTGGGGCATGGTACACACAACGAGTCTGGCAAAGTTCATCTGAGTGGCTTTTCAAGCAGTTGTTCTCTTGACTCCGAATCCTCCTGGCGTGGAAGAATCTCAGTCAAAGCAGCCAAGCTTCCAAGCAAGCAGGTCCTCAAGTTTCGATTCCGCTTCTGTCGCTACTGTCGTTGGGCTTCGCATTTCGCTGGCATTGGGGTCGTCGCCACCCATGGAAATGGGTTCTGGCGGTCGCTCTGGCAGATCTGGCAAGCTCTCTGAAGGTTCGCTTTGACCTTGAGGCAAGCGGATGGGCAAACGCACATGAGGTGGCCTGGCTGCGAGTAACGAACGCGTTGCCTTGGGCGACAGTTCCGATCGCCATTCTCAATAAGTTCACGATGGCCGCCGCCTGCTCAGAGAGACCTTGTTTGCCTCAGGTACGAGAGCTCGCATGCTCAAGCTGCTTTTCAAAATTTTCTGCTTTCGCCAGGCACACGTCTGCACAACGGCAGCGAGTGGCTACTCGTGCTTTGTTTCATGCCTCTGTAACCTACACATGCCATCGATCACGCCCTGCTTGCCGGCTGTAATAGTATTGAAAGGCAAACAAGTTGACAGTAAGTAATCAACCCCCAGCCTTTCGGCTCTTGCTGCTTTTCAGGAAGGCCCTGCATGGCGAAGGTGACCAAGGCCTTATGTGGTCCCGGACGCAAGTGACAGCACTGTGACAGCATGGCGTACAAGATACACCAAGCAGCTAGTGTTCTGTTGAATTCCAAGGCCACAACTCTGGCAAGCTCGCGCGAGCCATTCTGAATGGCCTCCACGACCCCGCCCTCAAAGGCAAAGACGAGCTGCTTCTCCTGCAAGGGTCCCACGCTTAAGCGTGACTGTCGTGGCTGCAGGCCCAACAACAAGTGTGCATGCGAATGTGCCGTGATGCTGTGACGTACCGCGGGTTCCTCATCTCCACTCTCAGCACTTTCGCCGGTGAATTCCCGGTGGATGCGCTCAAGCTCCTTGATCCTCTTCTGGGCTGTATGAGGTAGTCAGATAGTTGGGCATGTCGCAGATTCAAGAATGCGGGCACTTGATAGCGGATCCCCTCCGCATGGTCCCGTTTTAAGCCGGCGGGCCGCGTACAAAACAGGGTCCAACAATATGTGCCACTTAACAAACCGTTGCATCGGATGCGCCGCCCGCAGCGAAGACACCAAGCATAAGAGTCTCATTACTCTGGCGGACAAGGAACCCAACACTCAACATGCTCCCCCCTCCTCACGATCGGAACTGCCGCGCTCTTCGAGGACTTGAACTCCACAAACCTCGACGAGCAAGAATGCTTCTTGCTGCTGCGCGAGCTCAGCGGAACCACAATTGTGCAAGTGACAGCTGGAAACCGTATGCCATGCCACTGCATTGACATGTCTTCCGTGCTGGCAATCTCCTTGCCACTTGCTTCGACTTCATGGACGTCGAGAGCAATCACCTGCGACTGCCATGCACTTGTGGAAGACTGCGGGCCGTGTCGTGTTCAGCCGTGACCATGCATTGACATACCGCAGTCTTCAAACACGTGACGTGCAGCGGCTAAGAAGCCATGCATGCAATGCTATTTCGACCAAAAGCTATCAAAAGCTTCGCCGCCTGATAAAATGATATCCTGCTCGCCGGCTCTACCCGAAGCCTCTGTGGCACAAATGCTGTATGGAGGTTGCTAACAGCTAGTGCTCAAGAATGAGGAACCTTTCAGCAACGTCTTTCATACGACGGAAAACGTCGCCGATGTCCGGCCCGCTCTCCTTTCAGGCGACGCGTTGAAATTCTGCCACCAAAACAGGTTGAAAGCAGCTACAAACATCTGACTTTGAAGATCTCGACAACTCTCCAACGAAGCAGCATCCCGAAAACATCCTGAAACTGAATCCTGAGCGTGGCATTTGACTTGCTTAACTCGTCCCTTCTTGACTCGATGTTTGGAGCGCACCTTGACCGGCATGTCTTGTGCTTTGTCTGCGATCTTGTGCAGCGCTTGGGACAGAATCTCTTTTGCCAGTGCTTGTCGCTTCTCTTTGTGCACGGCCTCCGCTCCCGAAGGTTTGAGGGGAACTGCCTCACTGCCACGACAAGCTAGGTAAGGCTGTATTCGCAAGCCAGCAACACCTGCTGGAATCGGCATGCCTCCGGGATGACCACCGCACACCTTCTAAGTGTCTCTTCCTTCTGGTCCCAGGGCCCTGAGCAGAATAGGCCCGGAATGCGCCACATCTCCAAGTTGCCACCAAAAGTTCCCAAGATTTAACTGCATCAGCCAAGGTGCGGATCCCACATCGCTTTAGGAGTTGCATGATGCTGTGTCTATTTTTATGGCTCGCATCACGTTGGCCGGGCACTATTGGCACTATAGCCACAAACCGACGAGCATCTGGCAACCAGCCTCTGCACACAGCGGGGTCAAGCACGGGAATGCCTTCACAGAACCCGGGCCTGACAGTTGCGAGAGCTTGTTCTGGTCAATGATGTATGCAAACTGTCGCATTGGCTGCCACGACCTGGGAACTGAGGTCAGGGCAGTGGCCAGCGGGTATTTGGCACTGGGTCAAGAATCCAAGAAAATGCACAGGCTTCGGGTCTACTGCATCTGATTCTGGGTGATACTTACACGGCCTTGTTGAAACAGATCTACTACCCGTATTGCACGAGCAAGCTGGATCTGACTATCTGCCATGGAACTCGTCCGCGGCCTTCAGAAAGCAGAGGTCTAGAGCTCCAGCATAGAATGTCGCCTCACGGTGCGATTGTCTACTATGTGGCTGCATTGAATCACTGATAAAGCCTGGCAAGAAACAAGGGCGCTGGACATTTCCATGTCTGTCGCGGCACCACCGTCCTCAGCGGCAGTGACACAGCTTCGACTCGACCTTCGGAAGTAGAGGGGTCTCAGTCAAACGCAAAGTCCTCCTCTTCCTCCTGGCGGTGCTGCGCATCTTTGATCTCAGTGTCCACAACCAAGGACACTGTGCGAAGAATCCTCAGTCCACCAAGCTACAGTAAGCCATGCGTCTTTCATGCTCCGCCGACGTGGGCCTGGACTCGAGCCAAGCATCTGTCTTACAAAGCCTGGAATATGTGTCTCTTTGATCTTGGGTGTCCCCTTCTTGGCCGTGATGACACTTAACCTTGGAGAAGGCGGATGAATTCTGCATCAACACAGACTTACAGGCGAGACTGGATGCAGCAAATATAGTAGGCATGGAGTAAGAGCTTGCCCAAAAGGGAAAGCCAAGAATGCGCGGCGAGGTGCGAACTAATGGCCCTGCGCGACCACTGGCACGAAGGTACTTTCATTTTGTGAGAAGACTACAGCCACGCGGTGGCCCTCGCGAAGCAACTTCCGGAAACGCCGGGATGTATACTTCCAGCACCTACCAACCCTATGTAGATACGATTGGTTCTGTTTGGCTTGGAGGAACGCCCCAGAAGTTTTGGGAACCTTAATCCGAGCATCAGTTTAATTTATACCCCCATATTTAAAGAATTTTTTTTTGGCCGGAAGCCCGCCGGAAGACTACTTTCCATTAGGGTGGATTTCGTATGGGACAAACCCCCCACATTTAAAGGAATTTTTTGTTGGGGGGTTCCAAAATCTGTCGGCAGGCTTCTTGTTTTGCTTGCGGAGACGCAAAGCTACAGCACCTCAGGGATCTGCAGCCTATTGTCTTTAATAGAGAATCAATACAGGGCCGCGGTCCAACTATTGCGGAACCCTGCATTCCTTATTGTGGAGGGGGGGGGGGGGGCCCCCCACCAATTAAACAGAAGCTCGGATTAATTTTCGGCAGGTGGGAGGCTTTGCCAGTTTTTTGGCCGGTTTTAGAGGAGTTGGGTGGGTTTTTGAAGATCTTGGGAAAAGTCGGCAGTCTCTGCTGGCTGTTGGGCAACTTCCCGTCGTCAAATGCTGAACCAAAGATAGCCTCCCCTTCAACATACTGAACATCCGTCAGGCATCATGCAAGAGCCAAGGATTTCCTTCAGAAGCTGTGAAAACATACTTTCGTGACAAGTTGGGATGTTCTCCCTTGTACTAACAGTCCTACCCTGTTACAATCCCTATTCAGGACTGCTAGTAGAAGGGCAAGCCTTGACTTCGCTAATGCTGCTTGTCGTTGCGCGGTGCTGTGCGACTGCCAGCTCATCCAGTCTGCATGGGCTTATGCTCCTTGTTTCGCCCTCCCGTCGAGAACGTTGCCCTTGCACGGAGCAGAGGCTCACATGTTCCTTGCCAGCTCCACTTGAAATTGTGCACGAGGCTTTTTGTCCAAAGGGAAGTGGACGGGATAGAGGTGGTGGTAATTGGTGGTAGGATCAGCAGCAGCGATTAGCGGTCTGGGCGCAGTGCAACAAGTGCGACATGTGGGGTGCGCTACCATCTTGATCTTCTGCCCGGCAGCTGTTCATCGACAGCCTTCAGCACAGTAATGTAGTCGTCAACCTCCAGCCTTGCCTGCAGAGAAAGATCTTAAGACTCTACAGGAGGACTACAGCCCTGTCCTGGACACCGCGGCTGGCCAGAAAGTCAAGGAACTCACTTCTCACACCTCACTGCGGAATGCCGGCACACTCGTTGCTCTTCTGAGCACCCCATACACGCAAAGACCAACCAAGTAAGCTCAAGAAGGGACAAATTGAAATGCAGTTTGCTTCCGTTTAAAAGCCAAATCTGATTGGCCAGGTTGGTCTTCAAGGCGCTGCGTTTCCAGGAGGCTGGCCAGAGAGTCTGCTGGCCAAAATAGTAGTTGGCCACCACACGTTTTCCCAGGCACCTTGGAGTACTCATACGTGCGTAGTTCGATGTCGTTCACGCGAAAGAAGTGGCGTCTTAGAACGTGCAAACGCTAGCAGCAAGGAGTCAATCCGGCCAAAAAGCCCACGCATGAGGTCGATCGCGTCGTCCCTGGCATTGGAGCTGAAACCTTGGTCTCTGGTGCGTGAGCTGCGGTGGTCCTGAGAAAGCGCTGGCTATGACAGCCTTGCGGGCAAAGAAGCCATCCAGGCACTCGGCCCGGTCCGAAAACACAAGCCTGGTCCAACAGCGTCGCAGGTTGTCCATTGTGCTCTCATTTCGTTGGCCTATCATGGCCTAGCTGCTATTCGCTGCTTTTGAGAATAGCTGCAAAGCTGTCCATGCTTGCCATGTGGCTGGCTCAAGCTGTAGAAATCTCCCCGGTGTGGTTGTCGAGCATCTCGATCGTACCATTCTTTGAAAGTCCCATGGGGCCTACAGGTTTCCCCAACTCCAAGAACATTGCATGGGCACGCTATGCTGGTGCATGCTTCTTTTCAGCACGGCGGCTTCGGATGATTGGGGATATACACCCACTTCTCTTCACTGATGAACATTTCCTTGGTTAATGTTTTGCAGCATGGGGAGCTACAAAGGTGTTCTCTGCCTGCCCAAGAACAAGAACTTCAAAAGGTCCATTGGGAGCCCGGCGAGATCCTCCTGATCAACGCAGGCCGCGAGGCAGGTTTCGGTGTTCCTTGCTGGCTTTGCCTGCGTCTCCGTGGAGGAAAGGCAACTGGAAAGGCAAGGAAGCTCCAGGAAGCTCCAGGAAGCTCCAGAGGCCCGGCCCAAGCTCGGAATGACCCGCCTGAAGCTTCGAGTAGATCGTCTTCATTTCGCCCGTTGCGATTTTCAGATCGCCCTGGCATTTTGCTGCTGACGAGACTGGCTCAACTGACCACAAGGTTCAACAAGGTGATACATCAACAAGGTGAGACATGCAAGCCTTCCGAGAGCGTAGGTCCCGCAGTATGCTAATGATGGTCTGAGCAGATGGGTCTTTCTCGATGCCCAAGCCCGGCCACTCCTGTCCACAAGTCAGCCGCCATGGAGGGAATGAAGGGGGACAGATTTCTGGTCGAGGCGGCCTCTGCCAGCGTAGAGACACAAGGGTCAAAGGTGAAGCGCTGTTCCGACGGCTTTGGTGCATCGGGGCACAGCCAGGCCATGTGCATTGGCACCGACAGTCCACGATGCGTTGGCAGCCTTGAGCTGTCACATGTTGGCGCAGCACTGTATCACAACGTACCGTAATGTACCACGTGCATCCTGCCATAACCGAACGAGTCCAGGCAAACATCAGTCGAGTTGCCATGCGCGCATGCAGAGCATCCGCCCCACGGAGGATGGCTGCTTCTGGGCGGCATCAGCCTCCTGGGATCCTGCTTGCAGAATGTAGGAAACAAGCCCGGGATCACAATGTATGGCCGAACGCGTACTGCTCAGCCACCTTCCCGCCTGAAATCCACAGGGAGTCAGCATAGAAATCTCCATGTGGCGCCAGGAGCTCCACCACTTCCTTCGCCAAGTTTGCATCGCTGCCGGCAATCTGGAGAAGCCTTGGCAAGTGAGGGCAGTGTGGGTGGACGCGGAACCTATCACACGTTTCTTGACCCCCATCCAACACCAATGCCGTGAAGTCCTTAAATTAAACCACAAACTCACAGAAACACCTAACGGGACCACACACAGCCAGGAACCTTTCCAGCTCTTTGCTTGTGATGTCGTCCCCCCTCTTGATGTGAAAGGCCGGGACAGCCCCCAAGAGAGTCCAGAAGTCTTCCCACTGCTGTGAGCTGTCCTTGCTCGAGCTAGTGATGGCTCGCATCGGGTTTCAGGCTGGGCAAGGGGCTTGAGACATGTTGCTGGTCGTCGTTGCGGGCCAGGATTCGCTGTCTGCGCTAGTCTCTTCAGCGCAGTACGCGTCCGATGGAGTTAGCCACTCCAAATCGTGGGCCTACAGGCATAGTAAAACGTGGTAAGGCAGCACTTGTTTTACAGCAGATGCCGCTCCAAGAAGCCTCGTCAGCTAGTCGTGATGCCAAAGACTTAGAGAGCGGTGTCAAGTGCAATCCTTTGCCGGATTGCCCGCCAACCTTCCAGCCCCAGCGCCAACACCAACAGCAAGAATTCAGGTGCGCAGCAGCATGTCTGACAGTTTGCCTGCCTTCGCTGTCTGCATTTCGCCCGTGTGTGTGGAGGCCAATACCTCAGATGCGGCACACATACCGGCAAAAAGAGCAAGAGGAGGTATCGCATGCAAGAATGGGACAACTTCAGCCTGGATAGATTCGAATCAAAGTGTTGCGCAAAGCCTAGCATGCACATGGCCTCCAAGAAGACAGCCTCGTCGATTGCAGCCTGGCTGCCCACCAGCCAGTTTCGCTGACACAGGCCACCATCTTGTCCTCAAATTGCCACCCAATCGACGTCTCCAACTTCCAAACCAGAATTCTCGGCAGCTACACACAGACCTTGCTCTTGTGTGCTACATGATGCGCCACATGCAGAAACTCAAGTAAAGAGCTTGATGCGCCAGCGAACCACATGCAAGATATGACAGTCTCCTTGAGATCGCTATCTTCGCAAATGGCCAGAAGATGCTTGAATCTCCTCGGATAGGTGGGAACATTGCAAGTGCACAAAGTGAGTATAGCTACTCACTGCCCACCCGAGTACTGCGACGAAAGTTCGCTGTGACTGCTACCAGCTTGTCCGCATCTGGGGCCTCGCCTGACTGCACGGGAAGGTATGGCTGCTACACGACCCGGGCCCATGCACGTGCTTTGATGGCTGCCTCCTGACAGGACTGGCAGCAGCACATTCTCAAAAAACACCCAGCCGTCCACGCGCTCAATGCCAAGCTTCTTGAACAGTTGCTTGACCTGTGCAGGCTGCAGGTAGATGCATCTGGATGCCGTGGATCCACCCAGAATTGCATGTGGCATGCCGGACCTTCGGTTGGGCAATGCGACTCAGTCGTGGATCCAATCTCTGCCCTTCTCCCAAGACTGCTTCCAATCCAGCCATCTCATCGGGGATGTCATACACCTTGCGCCCCTGTGCCTGCAAGACTGCGGCCAGGGCGACACTGCAAGGTGCCGTGGCTGCCCTGAAGCGGATGGCTGCAGCAAGTAGCATGATGTAGCATGCGTAGCATGGTTATGCATAGTTTTTGAGCATCCCTGGCCTCCTGCTCTGCCAAGGCCACAAGACCAGCCTCACTGGGAACCACGGCCCATTGCTTGATCTCCTGGTAAAGCTCCTCCTTTGCCTCGGCTGCCCGTGCCGACACTGTGCTGAACAATGTTGGGCTCCACCCTGCATTTCCCCAGCGCAAGAACAGCATCTGCGGCCTCGAGGATCAGTAGCAGAAGGTGCAACGTCTCGATGTCCTCAGGTGTGATCCCTCTCAACCCGAGCTGAAGGGGGTCG
This sequence comes from Symbiodinium natans, assembly GCA_905221605.1. Lineage (NCBI taxonomy): Eukaryota > Dinophyceae > Suessiales > Symbiodiniaceae > Symbiodinium > Symbiodinium natans. The sequence continues at coordinate 474,905 of CAJNDS010001513.1, forward strand.
GTCAAAGCACGAGGTGTTTTGGCGAAAGAACATTTTGCAAGATTTTTGAGAAAGGAGGCCGAGGCCGGAACGGACACCTGCAATGCGAATGTCTCCTCCCTTTGAGACCAACGCCTCGCAAAGGCCTCTGCATGCAGATGTTGCGTTCGGCTTTATCGCTAGGATTCAGACGGTTCAAAATGTTCAAAAAATCGTCGGCCTTCAAACAATCCAGGGCAACATCCGCGTCCAACGCCTGGAACAGGCTGTCGTTTCTGCGTGGTGATGCACGCCCGGCTGTCTGTCGCCCCCCACCATGCCACCGACAAAGCTTTGTGCCGCTACGAAGAGTAACACGAAGAGTGCAATCCCACTGCAAGTCCCCCATTTCATGCAGGCCACTGTCACCCCAAGAGCATCTGCCACGCGAGCTGGAAGCTTTCCAACTTCCAGGTAGTGCCCGGCCTGTGTGCAGACAATGCGCGTGATCATCCCAACCAGCACCGAAGTCTTGCATCCTGGTTTGCAGAGTGCCACAGCACCCGCTGCGAAAGCTGGGGGGGCAGACTTCTGCAAGGAGCGGCTCCAGTGTCGACAGATGCTCGGACAGATTCGCCTCAGAACACAAATGTCGGCAAACGCAACCAAGGTGCGGCCAAGTGCGGCCAGGCTGCTGGGACTCCTTCTGGCAGCTGCTCGCGAACGGCATGCGATGCTGTGGAAAAGGCGAGGCGGAAGTGGGGCTCCTGGGTCTCCTGCACCTCCTGGCCATCCTGCAGGTCACCCCAGAAGTGTGCCGAACGAAGGAGAGATCAATGAAAGAGATAGAAATGATAGAAGAGGCCAGCTTTCTTCAGCTCTTTGACTCCCAGAGTCCTCTTCTGCGTCTCCGTTGCCAGGCTCAATGCTGTGGCCTGGACATGGCTTCCTCACCAAGATTAAAGGTACTTCTCGCAGTGCGTTGAGGATGCTCACGTCGGTGCCCTGGAAGAAGTTTACGGTGTCGCCTTGCGCAGGGCATCTCCACACATTCTGCAGCTAGAGATCAATCGACGCGAGGATTGAAGGAGTCATGTGGGTGGCCGCCTGATCGAGGAATTGCAGCATAGAACGGCAAGAGAGTTTCCGCCGATGCATCCAGAGCTGCTGTCATCTGCGAACCAGGCACACCAGCATCACCTCCCGCGCGAAGGCGGCCGGGTCGCCACACAACGCAAAACAAGCAAAAGCTCGGCTCCACTTGCCTTCATCTTCCCAATCTTCGCAGCTCTGCAGCACGATGTCATGCTCCAGGGCGGCAGCTGATGCCAGGTTTCTGAAAGTCTCCGCCGCTTCTACAAATGCTGCTGGCACTTGCTCTCGAATTCTCCTGGGCTGGAGCTACAGACCCAACACAGAATGCACCGCCTTGCATCCTTTGTCCTTTCAACACCAAGCTTCTGATTGAAGACGTTGTCCGTGATGGCCTCTCTGGAGGATGGCACCTTCCAGTCCGCCTGACCGCAACGCAGCGCAGAGGATGACAAAAGCAGCGACTTGGCAACTTGGCTGTCTTTGCGCTGCGGGGCCTGGACAATGAATCGGAGGCCATAGGACTGCAAAGGAAGCCAAGCATAGACTTTCTCTGAGCTGCCTCCAAAAAACCACAGCAAGGTCGCGCAAGCACGGTGCAACTTGTATAGCTTGGGCTTAGTTTGCTCCATTAGCACAAAGATCCCTGGAACGCTCTCTTCCTCTCCCAGGGCCTGCTGCGCTGTCGAGCCGGAAGGCTAACTTCCTAGGCCAGTGCCAAGGGGAATGTGTAGCTTTGAAGTTTGGTTCATCGGGAACTTAAAGTCAGATGGCCTCATCAACAACAAGAAGCAGATCCCTACAACAGGAACCCAGGTAACGGGTGGGGGTGGGTGTTTTGGTCTGGCACTAGGGATTTGAAGGATGTGTAGAGCAGTGTTCTTTGGGATTTTGACCCGAATGCGCCGGCTAGAAGAATCACTTTGGACTGCCTGAATGTCGTTTAAGTGTTGAAACGATGCCGAAATGCAACCTCCGATCGGAGGCTTCACACGTTTCCAACACGTCCACATGCACACAGGGCCTGTAAGTCATGAACGGCCTCGCCCATATATGTTTTCACTATTTTTCACTGTTGTCCAAGCAGAACCAAGACAGCTGATAGCTTTCAATAATCCGCCTGCTTTGGCAAGAAAGCGCAGCCACATCATGGCACTCGTACCGCCCTAGCTTCTGTTTCTTCATATTATGCTGTCGAGTCTCAATGCTTTAGTTCGAATGACTCTTGTCTGAACTCAATCAAGGCACAGCTCCGTCACCAACGAATCCACCTGCACGCCCCTTGTTTGTACCAGCCATCTCTGCTCCTGGCATTTTGACAACTGGGAGAACTTTGCAGAATGGCCCCAAAGAGCTCTTGCAAGCACACTTGCTGCTCCTCCGACTCAGGCGATGCCTCGGCCAGCTGCAATTTGCACTTTTCGCGCTCTGCATGCTCAAACTGTGTGGGAGAAATCAAAAAAGCGCCTCTGGTGACGTGATGTCAACCTTCAGCTTGATCTCCTACAGCTTTTGAAAAGCACACGCGTAAGACTTGAAGATCTGCATCCTCCTCACAAGCGCCTTGGCCTGGCCCTCTGAAGGGAGAATCTCTTTGGTGATGACCTGTTTCAGCCCACGTGCTTCGTCCATCACCTGCACATCAAGGGGCCCGAAGCTGCACGGCACCCACAAACAGAACAAAACATGTGAGACTTACACACATATATATATATATATAATACTATGTATAATCTCAGATATATTATAGATGTATATATATATACATATATCCATATTATAAATGGATGTACGGGAGAAGTTCGGGCACCTCCACCTGTGCCAGCTTGCGAAGGAACAAGAGCAAGGTGGGCTGCACGTCTTTCAGCGCCCGCTGGCCAATGTCCGGAGCTTGCAGGCCACGCTTTGTCAAGGGCCCTGCACGGAAGTAGGACCGAGGTGTTCCAGGCTGAAAAGTCATGCCGAGCATCGGCCTGGCCTTGTGTACTGCTCAAGGGCAAGACAAGCCGCGTTCCACGAGGTGGATTTGAGGGGGGAGGCAATGGAAAGGGCAAAAGAGAGCCCAGGCCTTGCCTGAACGACACAGCGCAGTACTCAGTACTGTACATGGCACTGGCTCAAGAAGCGTGGATGATGCTTCGTGGCTGCAAGCCTCCGCTTTGACTGGCTAAATGGGTTGCCAAGTCTCAGCGCGTCAGCGTCGAAATGGAAGTGAAAGCCACGCGAGTGCAAGACAGGAGTGGAGGTAACGAGAAACACCTTTGGCGAGTGTGAACAAGTGTGCTTGAAGCGGCTGGTGAACGGTGTTAAGTGCGGGTAAGTAGGGCATCAGAGTAGCTGACTTGAATCCAATTCCCTTGGCACCGATGAACTTCTTGTCAGCCAGTTGTTTTGTAGATTTGTCGATGTCGCAAATGGCAGTGACGTTCTTCTCCTGTCTGCGGTGCTTGCGCTGCTGCCTAGAGCCTCGAGAAGGCGCATGACCCGCCCTTGTGGCAGATTGTCGCAGTCCTGGAACCCACTCTCATTGTGCTCTAGCACAAGATAGGCTTCGACAGCATCTCCAGCACGGAAGCTGGTGATGCTATCGAAGTTACCCCTCCTGTGCGCCATGGGACACATGATTGCAATGGGAAACTCTCAGAGTTACGTCTACTTCCAACTTCCTGCCTGGATTCGTACGTGAGCCGCAGTGTTGGGATCTCACCTGAGCGGCGATTTGCAGCCTACATCGACTTGTACGAGCAGCACAAGCTTTGAAGCAACCTATTGTTCTTGCTCTTGTTTCCACCACGAATCAACAGCCAACATGCAGCCATGTGCGATTACATGAACCAAAGAGCCCTCCGGATATGTGCAGTCGTCGCAGTTCTGAAGAAGCTCCAGCAGAAAATGGGCCTGTCGATTTCTCGAGCTTCCGACATACAATTGGAAAGCACGGAAAGCGCAATCAAGACAGTCGGCCTCTCCGCTGTAGAGATCTTCCGACAATCGCTTCACGGCTCCTTGCACAGTCCGCTGCAACGACCGAACGCCAGGATCTTCAGGTTCTTTGATCCATGAGCGCTTCTCCAAGTCCACGTCGTCGTAGTCCACTTTCCTGAAAGCAAGCTGTGCGGCGCCTATGCTTCGACAATGTTTGAGATGCTATGACGCTGACGACCACATAATGCAACACCAGCATCTTCATGGCAGCAATCCGTCTGCAGACTTCCTGTTGCAGCTTCTGCAGGAATTAGTCAGACTTGTGCACAAATTACACACACAGAGAACACAATCCATGACATTGGTCCTCATTCTCTGCGTCATCTTCAGCCGCGGCTGCCTCTCGCACTGCCTCCCTGTTCACGGCTGGCTGCTCCTTGGTCGTGCTGGTTTGGCTTTCGGCTTTCTCTAAAGCCTCCTGGCGCTCAGCTTCTTCGGAAGCCGCCTGCTTGTGCTGCGTGTTGGCATCAAGGGAAGCCTTGCTCGGCTGCGGCCTTGATAAGTCAATCCATTCCTTCACGCCATACTGGAGCCCCAGCTGCTTCAAAGCCGAGCGGAGCCAAGGAACGCCCTCGTAGGCGGGGTTGAAGGCCATGTTCAGCAAGGCCGCAGGCGGCCGTTCCAAGCGCATGTACCCGGAAGCAATGATCTCTATCGCCTCCTTTGTGACATCCAAGGCTCCACGAGGGAGTGCGGCAACGGCCGTGAGCAGGAAGCGCTCCGATTCACCTTCTTTGAAGGCACCAGTAAAGGCTTTAGAGATCTGATCCTTCAGCAGTGAAGAAGGCGCCGCCCGCCCCTCACGCAGCAGGCGGGCCAACACGATTGCAGATACGGCGCGGCCGTCCGTGGCCTCCAATGCTGTAGCGAGCCGCTCCGTCGAGCAGTCTTTGGCCAAGGGTAGGCGTACGAAGGCATTGTGACGGACCTCCAGAATGCTGCCAACTGCGCCTCTCTTGCTCGCTCTCGCCTCAAACTCGGGTGAGCGCAGGAAGCAGCTGATGTCCATTGCCAGGGCCCCGAAACGCATCTCCCACTCAGGAAGTGACTCTGCCACATCGAAAAGTACCGGACAAGAAAGCACTGCTTCGGTGGCCTCTTCCAACAGTTCATCCCTCTCCTCACTCGTCGCAGCTTGAGTGGCTGGCCCAGATGATGCATGAGAGCTTGACATTGGGAACACAACCTTTGTCGAACGCTCGGCGGGATTGTTCTCGACCTGCGTGCAGTCAATGCTGTCGACAATGCCCTGAATCTCACCGTCCGCCCTTAGTTTGGCACAGTTTGGCAATGAATGCAACAGCTCACAGCAGCTTTCAGATGATCCTGCAAGCTGAAACCAGCTACGAGTAGTGCCGGTCCAGGGGCAAGACTGCACCGAAGTGATGCAGCAGCAAACGGAGATTCCGCTCCGCGTCCTTCCACGCGACATGACGGACTGTGAGCACGCGCAATATTAAGTTCCCCGTCGGAAAGAGGTGGGAAAAATCTACATCGCTAGCAACGACACTCCAACTCGTGAAGGACGGGCGGCATCACATTCTGCAGCGGCTCGGCGCCACATGTCCTTAGCAGGCACCACAATTCGGAGAGCGCATAGGACAGCATAGCACATGAAGGCCAACATAGGCCAACATTCGGACGACGAGCAGTGCCAATTCAGCACGACTTGGACAATTCAGAAGCGATAGAACTCCCTTTACTTGAAGGGGCTTGTATGTCACGCGACGCGATGTGGGGATATGAAGCAGAAGAAAGTTCAAGACCCGGTGGCCGTAAGGGGCGTGCGTTGACTCGAAAGATGATACTCCCAATGCAGCTTGTGGTTTCAGGCAGCGTTGCTGCGTGCTTCGCGGGGGCCCCTGCCCTGCTGGCTCCCTGCTTTCGTGCAGCAGTCTCAGCCCCTTTTGCCGTAGCCCACAGCGCGTTCCCGCAGCTTGACCAATCCCTGGGCAGCTTGCCTCTGCAGCTTAAGTTTAAGACTTGGCAGCTGCCAGTGGCTAGGTGACCTGGAGGTCGTGGAGCCGTGGAGCCAAAACCGTTTTCGACAAAACCGGCCCGTAATGTTGAACGATTTCCGGTGAAAATCACCAATGAGCTGGGGATTTAAACAAAAAACACAGCTTTTTTTGCGGAAAGCGAACGCTTTAACTGAGCCTACCAAACCCATCATGCCATCTGCTTGAGGCACGGGACTGGGCGCCCTTAACCCTGAACCCAAAAACCGGAGCCATTGTTGTCCAACAGCTGCTTGGTCCCAGCAGAAAACCCTAAACCCTCAAGCAAAAACCTGAAGTGGATGGCCATGGGGAAGGTCCAGGAGGCGCTGATGGCAAGATACCGCTTTGGCATGAACCCCAACCCGAGCATTGATGTGGCACGGGATGGCCTAGCTCCTGAATTGTCCGCATCTGTTTCCAGAATTGTACGTACCAGTTTCCCGCAGTGGCGGTCTCTGACCTGTTTCCGGAATTCTCATGTCTGAATTTCTGGCTCCGTTTCCTGCATTTCCGGTCCTGCTTCCGAAATCTACGCCTGAACTTTGGTTCTGATGGCCGAATGCGGCTACGTTCCTGGAGTTTCGCGCCGACAAGCTAGAAGCTACAGCTACTGGTAGCACGTAGCCTTAACCCCCAAGCCCTCCCTTGGGCTGACCAAGGTTCCTCTGCGGCCGTCTCAACCTTCAAGCGGCTGCGGCTTGCCAGTCCGGCAGCATCTGCAATTTCCAGGTTGTGTTGCCTTGGGGCAGCTGGGGCAGCTCGGGCCTTGAAGTTCACCAGATTCACCAGATCTTCTGCAGGCCAGGCACGAGATCCAGCTGCCGAAACTGGATCCCAGCTTCAGGTCCCTCCAAGTGTTCTTCCCCTCTTCCTTGCAGAGACGGTCTTCGAACTTTCCCAACCTGAGGCATGCTTGAACACAGATAGACTATGCCTTTACCCGAATTGTTTGCTTTGAGGCATGCCTGCTCCACGCAGTCACGGAGGCGAGTATTGCTGCAGACGAGGGGCGCTTTCAGAAGCTCTCCCAGCTCCAGACTTGATCCCAGAAACGTGCGCATGCGGTCCAGGATGCGACTGCTGCTGAACTGCTTCGAATTCTCTAGTGCTGGCTCTTCCGCCTGGCATTGCGGTGCGACTGGCCAAGTGCATCCGGGTTTGAGGTGCTCTGGTACACACTTTGACATCGAAAACCCAATTGCGCCTCGGTCACCCTGTTGTCACCTTCCGCTCTCGTGCCATCGCCTGGCAGCTCAACATCTTTTGCCTCATCCGCTTCTCCTGCATCAAGCAACCCCCCAGGCTTGCAATGACTACATTCAATGTGCACTGATGGTGATGCTTTTCTGCGCCTCCGTTCTTGGGTGCCAACTGCAGTAGCTCACTGAACAGCCAGCGCACATAATGTGACGGGCTATTGCGGCTACTTGCTGCTGACCATTCATTTGCTGCTGGCCAGTCTGGCCGCTCCGACGCAAGGCCTGGACAAGACGAGGCACTCGAACACTTCTGAACTTCTAAGGGGCAGCCATCAATATTTGGATACATTTGGCAAAGCGGCCATCGACAAACTTTTGCTGCTTTTCCCTGCTGCTGAGCATGGCCAGCCTCTGAGATACATGTGCTGAGCGACGAAGACGGAAACACTTTTGCAAACGTTTCTGCCATGGAGCTCCACCAAGAAGTCTTCGTGTTGTCGGTGCAGGCTCAGAGCGATCCATTCAGCGAAGGCACGCGCAACAGTCTCCCTACCGCCTGCGAGCAGAGGCCACAAAGCGAAAACAAAAAATCTCTCGCTGACTTGTGCTGCTCAGTTTTGAATCACATGCCGGCCTGTTCGTGCTTTCGCTGCTAGGTTTGCCCCCGAGTTGGTCATGGCAGGAATGAGCTGTCCCAAGAAGGAGCCATCCTGCACTGCGATGCCTGCAATCAGGGGCCGCGCGCAAAGTGCCAATGGAATACTTGCAATGCTCAGGCACCGACCCATTTTGCGAAAGTCGTCAAAGCGATACGCTTCCGCAAGCTGATTCAGTGCCCCATACACTGAATTGGCCCTCTTGTTCGACAGCCTCGAGCCCACGCGAGAGAAGGACTTCACCACATCGGCGGAGAAAAGCTTGTGTACCAACTCCAGCCCACTGACGGCTGGAAAACTAGCCGGGATTGTGGGCAGGTCGTTTAGACCAAAATGATGTCTTACCAGAGGGTGGAACTGCAACTTGCCAATGCACGCATCCTCAAAACGATTCTTGTTCTCGAACATGGGATGCGTAAGGATGGCAGTCTCCAGGTCATGGATGGTGGTGATTGGCTGGCTGACAAGGACCAATCGAATTGCGGATGAGACAAAGACAAGTGTTTTCACAAAGCCGGAGAGGATGTCACCAACGTGAGGATCTTTGAGCAACGCCTCCTGCAGCCGCCATGACTGGATCCGCTGACAAGCTGGCACATGTGCAGTGCAGTCTTCAAAACACGAGGCGGAAAGTCCTCCCGGATGCCGCGCAAAGCGCAGGCATTGTCAATTTCTGCAAGGAGCAGCTCCGGTCTCCTGATTTGATATGTTGAGTGTTTCCAAAATCAAACCCGCTCCGGTGCAGGTTCCAAGCCTCAACCCTAGAGCCCAGAAACTGTGCTGGACATTCTCCAAGCCTCAAAATCCCATGCTGCTCAATGCAATTCGCGAATGACGCGCTCAGCGTAGCGGAATCTGACTTCGTGGGTGTTCTGCCCAAGCTTCCGCGGAAATCTAGGCATTCCGTGATGTCAATGTCAGAGACAGTCTTGCGCAGACGGCCAATGGGCTCAGAAGTGCTTCTCACAAATTCGGATGGCACGTCAGCATCTCCAGGCTCTGACACGGACCGGCCCTTGGACATGTCCGGCCAGGCTGGTCGCTTTCTCACGGTCACGGTTCCATGGCTTGTTAAGCAAAAAAATTCCGAATATTTGAAGAGCAAAGTTTGGAGGCGAGAAGTTTCCCGATCTTTTTTGGGCACCAGTTTGTTGGCATACAGGCCAACTTCATGCAATGGGTGAGCGATCTTCGTGTCAGCGAATTTCTCCGCCATGCAAAATGCCAAGGCATCATCCAGGCTTTGCACCTCAATGATGCCAGAGTCCTCCGGAAAGCTTCGACAAGGCCCTGAAACCTGCGAGGCCGATGAATACGCAAGGGGACCCATCCCGTCCTCTTGCACGAGGAAGTCGCACTTGGAAAGCGCAACTTCGACTTCCAGATCGCAACTTTCACAAATCATCTCAAAGTCTCGAGGCATCAGCACCCTGTCAGGTGAGATGTTGTTCAAGTCGACATCTGACGCCATGCTAGTTGAATCGAAACGAATACTAGACTGCCAGGGCAAGCCTTCTGAAAACTGCGCGGCCGTGTTTCGTTTCCCTGTCAGAATGCGCCTCTGTTTCTTTTGCAGCACGGCCTCCACAAGGGTCAGCAAGTCATTGGCATCATTGTCCTGGCCATCTTGGCCTGCCACCGTCCTTAAACGAACGATCCCGAAGACAGGAGAAACAACCGCCGCAAACGGCGTGGGCTCAGTCAACAAATCGGAACACTCTGCCTCCAAGAAACGGCTCCGCCTGGGATGTGGGTTGTCTTTGTGGCGACTTTGAGCTTTTCTTCTTTTGCTTCTTGGAAGGCTTTGATCCTTTCCTCAATGCAACACCAAATGGCACCGTTGCTTGCATGATTTCGGCTGCCCGACGATCTATGGAATCCGTTGTATTTCCTGCCAGGTCATTCAGCTCGCAGGACCGCTTCAGGCCCAATGGCCAAGCCGGAGCTTACAAATCACGCTCGGTGACGTGCACGGTCACTACGCTAATGCAGCAAGCCAAGCTGCGACTCAGGCTCATCAGCCTGCATCGCGCGCACGAATTGCGTCGTAGTTGTGGACATGTGGGACTACTCCTCGCGAAGGCCTGCCTGCAGCGCAGCCAGCACTCCCTCCCTGATGCTCGCGCGAGAGGTCGACCACCTCCATACACGAACGCACCGACGCATCTAAGCACATCAAAACTATCCCAAAAGCACCCCCAGAGCGCAGAGCATTCCAGTGCGCAAAAGCGACTACATTTCATCACGAGACGATGTTTGGGACACCTCTAGACGTCGTAATGTTGAGCTCTGATGTTTCACAATAGCACGAAATTATGCCGAAGCTCCATGACAAAAAAAAACGTGGTACCGTGGTGCGTAATCGTACGAAAGTTTACAGTACCGACACTCAAAACAAAAAATTAGTCCCGAATGAAGCAATCCCCTGCCCCACGCCCCCCTCCCCCCCCCCCCGGCATCCCCGATAAGATTTGAAACCTAGAGCCTTCCAGAAGAAGCCCAAACGAGTCAAAAGTGTGTGTGGAGGCCTAGCCGCAAACAACTTCGACCTCGGCCCCCAAACAATTTTCACCAAATATGATTCAAGAGTGATTCAAGGGTTCCCGAATCGTACCCCGCGATTCCGCTACAAAGAGACTAGTCAAAGAGATTTTTGGGGAGCCCTCATCAGGACACCACATGAAACGATGATCGTTCGCGATTCTGGATGCGCACAACGCCTAGGCGTAGATGAGCAGTCCCGTGTGCGGTGCACCACATCCGGCCTTCGGCGAATCCAGGCTCGGGCAGCCAAGCAACAAAGTGGAAGCGCCGTGCGGGACAACGCAAGCAGGTTTGCTGGAGATTGTCCGGTGCGGAAGACACCACCCTGCGAATGTGAGGGGGCCGATAACACTGTTCCTCCTAGATCAACAACACACCTCGCATCAATGAACGAATCGTGGTCGTCCAAGTATTACCATATCATCTTTCTTCACAATCCTATTAGCTCGGTATAGTCAGCTCATCATGCTACCCATAGGGAGTCTTGTAACTACTTAGATATCATTACCCTGCTTGTAGAACGCTCTCATTACAGCACTACTTAGAAATCATGACCCTGCTTGTAGGACGCTCTCATTACAGCAGGAATTACTACATTAAAGTTATTGTCTGTTCATCATTGATTCCGTAACATGCAAAGCTGCAAGTCGTTCGGTGGTGGCGGCAGTGGTGAAGTGATGCAAGTGGTGCTGCAAGGTAGTGCTGACGATTCGAAGGTTGGAAATGAACCGGATGCTGCTGTACCTCCCATCACACAACTCAAACATACGTGACATATCGAAGAGGATATACATACTACATTTTATGTAACTAGCGATGTCGAATATAAAAACTCATTGAGTCTTTTTTGGGTGACTGTTTTTGTTGGTTGCCCTATACAAGTCCATCATTAACTAGCATGGGACTTAATTAAGTCTCCCATGGATTAGGATCCACAACTATCCCGTACATAGCAGGACTTCTGATTGATATTGCGTATTGCTGGATTGAGGTACGGTAATGTTACTTTTGATGCCAACCACGCGCACGTACACAATAAACAGCAAAATCCTAGAGCGGCCTTCGTTGCAAAACTTGCCCGACTCGATCCTCCCAGCAAAGGCGGCGTGCATGTTTCCATCCCGCTTTAAAACATCCCAAATTCTACCTGACCGGCATGCTCCGGCAGTGGCTGCGGCGAGGCACGGCGCATAGGTCAGAACAACGGCACAACCCCGAAGAGGGCCTGAAGAAACCAAAACACTTCCGATGCCGATAGTAATGAACCACACAGAATCACAGCAGGAAAGTGCAACAAAGGACCAGGCGCAGACACCTGCTCAACTTATGATCACTCATGCTAAGTGTTGTGTGGTTTGGGATTGACAAGGCATGAAAAAACAATGCCGAGATTAGTTGTTTTTTTCACACGCACCTGTTTCCGCAGGTCGTCCCAAGCACGTGCTCACGCTGCGCGCGGCGCGACTCGGCTCGTGGCGGGAGCAGCCGTCCAGCGCGAATCCGCAAAGACCTCATGCAGCTCGGGCTCAGGGCCGCCGCCTTGGCACTCCCCGTGCAGTGGCAGCTCCAGCAACGACGTTGCAAAGGCGCGCTGCGCCGCGACGGAGAGAATGCAACTCCAGCGCAGGCTCCGCAGGCGGAAGCACATAGGGCCGCAGGCGCCCCCGCCGCACGTGCGCGTGCGAGTAGGCGGACGAACTGGGCTGCCTCGCGCGACCAGCGGCCGCCTACCTCGACACATCTCGACACCGAAAATGTTAACAACAAGGCGGCATCGGCGCGCCCTTTCCAGTTCAGGGTAGGTCTGGCGGCGCTTGTGCTGGGCGGCTTGGTCGAGGGCCAGAGCCGGTCGGGTATCTGCACCGGCCCGTGGCTCGCCGGTCCTGCCAACAGGGCTGACTATGGTGGCATCGACGGCGAGCTGCGCACCATGCCACAGTGGCAGACCATTGCACACTACCTCGATGCGCCTGGCGTCTTGCACGGAGGCATCCAGGTTCATGTCGGCCAGACGGACGTTCTGGGCGACACGAGCGCCCGCCTCGCGGCAGACGCGGGCCAGCGCCCGCTCAAGCGGGATCGCCCGGGCGGGGGAGCACCCCAGCAGTAGCGCAGGCTGCGCGATGGTCGCCCCAGGGGTCAAGCTGGCCGCGGCAATGGCAATGCCTGGGCGCCAGCGGGAGGGGCAGGCGCAACCTACGCAGCAGGAGTGCACGGAATTGTGCGCTGGGGATGACGACCTCCTCGTGCGTAGGCAGCAAGTAGTTGAAGGCATGTGAGGAGTGCGGGCCAGCCTGTGACAGCAGCAGCGCTTGGGACGCGGGTGACAGGTGAAAGAGGTGCGTTTCGAGCGTGCGCTCATCGCAGGCAGAGGCCTCATGCCGCTGCCATCCACGTAGGTGATCGGCAGGCTCATCGCCGCGCTGTGCTCGGGCCCCAGCCAGGCAAGCAGCGGTTTCCCATGCCGGGACCTGGGCACCCTGCGCACGTAGGTAGACTGCTGCATGTTGCGCGGCCCGCCGGAGTTTGCTCGGCCTCAGGGGCATGGAGTGCCTGCAGGATGCGCTGCGCGACCTGAGGCGCTCGGTCACGAACAACAGGGAGCGCGTCGCACCAGGAGGCCCAGTGCGCCGCATGACGGTCGGCCCTCGCGCAACGCAGGCCAAGGCCGGCGTCTTCCGGCAGCGGGGCGTCCGCATAGCCGAGAAGCTGCGCCAGGCACCGAGCAACTGCCGCGTCGTGGCCAGCGGCGTATTCCTCGCTGAGCGCTGGGGGCAGTACTTGCAGTAAGTAATTTGCCCTAGGAGCAGCGCAGTAGCGCAAAAGCAGCCAGGAAGCTTGGAGATCCTTTGGGCAGCACGTCTGATGCGGAGCTGGCGCTGCACGACAGCGTCGGTTCCGAGCGGCGTGCCCAGCGCGACGAAACCACCCAATCCCCGACCCAAACCGGATCACCGCCCCGGGGCTGGAGGTGCCGGATGTTTTGCGGTTCCTCGCCAGCGGCATTCCAGGCCTTGGTTTTGGAGCGGTTGAGGCGGCCGCGCGCATGCTCCCACAGGGCGACCTCGACGTGCTCATACAGTTGGAGGACCCGCTCAGCATCCAGGAGCTGTGATTGGACAGCTTGCAAGGCACCGTGTGCAGCCAGGGAGTACAGCCCGGGCATTAAACTCGCCGCCTTCCGCTTGGCATTCAGCAGCTGAAATTGATCGTCATGCTGCCAAGGGTCCGCCAGAACAGCCGCCACAAGCTGACCCCATTGCGCCGGACGCCGGCGAGGTGCCTGCTTGCGCTTGATGCTGTTTCGTCGAGGACCACTTTCGCTGGAGGGTGCTGACCCTGCAGGGAGTCCCTGCGCGCCTCCGTGGCGCGTTCCGTGCCGCTAGGCGACGGGACTCCGACTCGCTGTGGAGGGAGCTTCCCCGGAGGACGCGGCACGTGGATGGACACTTTTCTTCCTAGCGCCGCGCATGTTGCTCTTCCGTTCGCCCGGCGAGACTCGGGTCGCCCCTGAGGAGCTTGACCGCCGGGCCAACGGTGCGGGCTTGCGTGCTAAAGCTGCAGCCTCGGCCTCGCCCAAGAGAATAGTGAGCAGCATTTCCCCGCTCACCGCTGCTGAGTTGTCGGATGAGATCCGCCAAGGACGTCACGGGCAAGGCACAACGGGCGAGCACGTCCAGCGAGCGGGCACTTGTGGCAAACCCAGCGCTCGGCGCCAGCTCGCATGTCCACCTCCCACCACATTGGCACTCGGCAGAGGCTGGCGGTCAGGGACTTGTACACGAGCAGCCTGCAGCTCATGCTGGCACCGCAGGCAAAGCCACATGCCGGTCCAAGCCGCGATGCCTCCCTCGTGCGGGACCGGTGACCATTGCATGCTGCGGTCGGGCAATTCGACGAAACCCATTCACGCACGCCGCGCGGCTCCGGCGGCTCAGGCGCGTCCGCGTGGGAAAACGTGCGGATGCTGTCAGGTGTGCGAAGGCACCGCAGCACGGGAACAGCGAGTCGTCGGCCCCGGGCGGCCGGGATGGCTCCTCGAGACATATACAGGGCACGCGGCCGGAGGTGCCGGAGGCGTCGCATCTCCGAAGCGCGGGGAATTGGGCGACCGTGCGGGCCGCAAAGGGAAACCAAAACCTATAAAAACCAGAAGGACCCTCCCGGGGATCAGCGGTTGCGGCAGCGGCCTGACCTATCGAGGGGCCGCAAGCGCAACAGCAGGGGCACTGATCCTGTGGCAGGCTTGTTTCAAAAAAAAAAAATCAACAAAATTTTTCAAAAAAAAAATCAACAATCAAAATTTCAAAAGAAAAAAAAATTTCAAAAAAACTTTCAAAAAAAATTCAAAAATTCAACAAAAAACAAATGTGCGAAAAACTACAAAAATTTCAACATTCAAGTTTCAATTTTCAAAAAATTTCAAAATCAAATCAAAAAAAAAAAAAAAAAAAAAAAAAAAAAAAAAAAAAAAAAAAAAAAAAAAATAAAAAAAACAAAAAAAAAAAAAAAAAAAAAAAAAAAAAAAAAAAAAAAAAAAACAAAAAAAAAAAAACAAAAAAACAAAAAAAAAACAAAAAAAAAACAAAAAAAAAAAAAAAAAAAAAAAAAAAAAAAAAAAAAAAAAAAAAAAAAAAAAAAAAAAAAAAAAAAAAAAAAAAAAAAAAAAAAAAAAAAAAAAAAAAAAAAAAAAAAAAAAAAAAAAAAAAAAAAAAAAATCAAAAAATCAAAAAATCAAAAAATCAAAAAATCAAAAAATCAAAAAATCAAAAAATCAAAAAATCAAAAAATCAAAAAACCAAAAAATCAAACAAACAAAAAATCAAAAAATCAAAAAATCAAAAAATCAAAAAATCAAAAAATCAAAAAACCAAAAAATCAAACAAACAAAAAATCAAGAAATCAAAAAAACAAAAAATCAAAAAATAAAAAAAATAAAAAAAATTAAAAAATAAAAAAAAATCAAAAAATCAAAAAATCAAAAAATCAAAAAATCAAAAATCAAAAAACAAAAAATCAAAAAATCAAAAAAATCAAAAAAATCAAAAAATCAAAAAATCAAAAAATCAAAAAATCAAAAAATCAAAAAAATCAAAAAATCAAAAAAATCAAAAAAATCAAAAAATCAAAAAATCAAAAAATCAAAAAATCAAAAAATCAAAAAAATCAAAAAATCAAAAAATCAAAAAATCAAAAAATCAAAAAATCAAAAAATCAAAAAATCAAAAAATCAAAAAATCAAAATCCATCCGGCAAGTTTGGATTTTGGATTTTTGCTTTTCTGGAGTTTTGGATGCTTTTTTGATTTGGAGATTTTGTGGTGGTTTTTCAAGATATTTAATACATATGGCACCTCATCCCCTGCATCTCATATAATTCATATTGAGTAGAAGTAGAGGGAATGCATCAGAGTAGACAGTGTATACAGGAGCCTTTACATGAGGTTTGTCCATTGGGGGACAGGGTGGGGACGACCACATATGCATATTCATATTTACATTTACACTTACACTTACATATACATTTACATTGACATTGACATGGACATTTACTAAATGTCCATTTCTATTTCTATTGATATTAATATATGCATATTTATATGAAAAATATGGTTACATTTATATATTTATATTCATGTTTCATATACTTTTTGTATTTATAGTAAATTCTAATTATATTTCTGTTTATATTTACAAATATATGTTGTATACATGTGTCTTGCTTTACTGACAACTATGCAGATATGAGCTCATTTGCAAGTACACAGATATGTAGTACAGCACGTGCCGGCGCCTCCCCATCCAGCACGAACTCGAAGCGGAGGACGTCCTTGCCGCCAACATGCGGGTCCGCGAATCCAGGACCGAACTTTGAACCCCCTGAAGTTGACATCAGGCTAACATCCCCTTAACATCCCCTGAACATCCCCTTCACGTCCCCCCCTCCTCAAAAGCGCTGCCCCAGCCCCCCCCCCCCCCCCACTCCTCCGATAGCTCACTGTCCGCAACGATGGAGGCTGGTGCGGGGGGGGCCTCCTCAAGCCTCGGTTCTGAGGATGGGGGTTTCGGGATTTAATGGGGCTTCAAGGTAGCATTCAAAGACCACAGTGGCACAAGGGCTTACGGGCTTAAGGGTGCTTTGGAATGCTCACTTTAACGGGGTACGGTTTAGCTGGGTTCGTGGAGGTAGTGAAGTGGTGTGTCAGGCTTTTCAACCTTGAAGGCCGAACCAAAACACAGGAGATACCTGTGAGCCCGACTTAGGGCCGAGCCACTTGCAGCATCTTTCATATGCTGTGCGTCTCTCTACTGTTTCAGCTCTTTGGTTTTTTGATGTTTTTTGCTTTAGCGCGGGTTGTTTCGGAAGACCGACCTCCTGCATCAAGAATGCAATGCTAGTCTGCATCCGAATATGCTGACCGAGCCTAGCTAGTTTCTTGTTTTGAGGGAGGTGCCTGCAATCTAGAAGACGATGAGAGACAACGCCTGGCTCGCTGGGCAAGCCAGATCTATGCTCGCAACAGCTGGGCCGACGCTAACATGTCATGCCGGCAGCCAAGCTGCCGGTGTTTCCGCTCGACCTCGTCTCAGTGGAGATCTGATGAGGCCCTAGACCCAAACGTCCAGACTAGCAAGTGGCAAAACTCTAGAATCCTGACTCTATTTGGATACGTACACTTTCGGCAGAATCCCAGACATTCGACTGAATGTCACAATCCAGCCTCTGTGCGAACAGCTTCAAGGCTCTCCGCAGCCACGAGCCTTGGGCGCATGAGCATTATCATACTAGACTTCCCCTGCCAATCACACGACTCTGACGAGATTTGAGTCATTGTGAGCCCAAGAGTGCAGAGTCTGGGGGGACACGGGGGGGGGGGGGCGACTAATTTTCTGCTCTCAGTGCAAAGGCTGCAAAGGTGTCGGGATCCCGCGGGCCACTGTCGGGCCTAGTGGTGTGGTTGCTTGTCCTGCTTGGTCTAGGCTGCAAGTTTGAGTCACCAGTCCAGGCTGGCGGATGATGTCCAGAACAATAAGCCTCAAGCCATCCGACCGGTCTTCAAACCCACAATGTTATATCTCCAAGAAATTACTTTTAAGGCTAGAAGATCGTCTCTGAAATGCCGTGGATACCTGTTAACTTTGCAACCATCTGAACCCCCAACAGCCCCCCCCCCCCCCCCGCCGCCCCATGGCAGCCCTGGGGGAGCCGCCTCGCAGCTCTGGCCTCCTGCAGAAGGCCCATGGGCTGAGCCTCCCGGGGTAAAAGTCGAATGCGCGCACAATATACAGGGAATGAATAAGAAATGCAGATTCACCCCCCGATCCATTTGCGCGGCATGAACTGATTTGAACCAGTGGTGCCCCTGCTTTGGTCTGGTGCAACCGGCCAACATGAGCAGCGGATTCGCAACTGGCACTTTTGAGGATCATCTTGCGGAGCACGCTTGTAGGCCTGGCACAACCCTGCATGAAACATCGTTAGAGCGTGAACTCACATGTTTTAGGTCATGATTTTCCCGAGTCCTACAGAGCCAAGTCTCACCTCGAACCCTGAAACCTCCATGCCACGCCAGTCCCTGAAGACCTCCTCGCTCTCCGCAGGTCCAGCAGGCTCCAGGAGTGCAAACGCCTGTGCTCAACTCTGCGAATTGGGGGTTCCGGAGTTCCACGGCGAGATCTGGAGCAAACTTGTGGGAATGCAGGTTGTGATGCTTTGGGGCTTGGCCCCGCGCTCCCGACCGGGGCCATCCCGGGCCCCTCCATTTCAAAACTCGGGTTCGGGGTCGAGCCACTCTCAGCCACACTCAGCACTTCAAACCACGGCGCCCCTAAAGCCCCGTTGATGCCCCCATGAATGCCGCCCAAAAAGTCTCAACTCTGAGCCCCCAAAGGTTTCTTCTTGGCACCTTCCTCCTATCCGCCTCCGCGGCACGGTGCTCGGCAGCTGCCTGCTTGGAGGCTCCGGCTTTGGATGTCGGAAATCCCACTTTGACGCCTGTGAGCTCCCCAGCAAAAAAACGCTCGTTTTGGCTCATGTCGGAAAGTCCCTCCTCCCTAGAAACCCCTCTCCCCCCCGCCAAAAAAACAAGATATGTAAAAAAGGAGAAGTCCCTGGAACTCTCAAAGCCCGCTTTGAAACACATCCAAATCATCCAGGGATTTTGGGAGGCCTCGGAGGCTGCGCTGAGCGAGGCCTCGGCCTCCCCCAGCTGGTGCCGGCCTTGGCTCTCGAAGCCCCGGAGCCTTTCAGGTAGCAAAAAAGGAGTCTAATAGGGCCCTCTGTTCAAAAAACGGTTGCTGTTTCATAAAAGTTTCATAAACCCGCGAGCCCTAACCCCAAATAGCGCCGTAGTGCGCCGAAAGACACTCTGCCAGCTCACGCTCCGCCAACTCCTTGCGAGCTGCCAGCTCAGCACGAAGGCCTGAGTCACGAAGGAGAACAAATTCACCAGAACAGCAATGCTCCTGACCTGAGCTCCGGGCAGCTCAGGTCAAGCTCATCGATCCCCTCCAGTGCGGGTTTGGGCACCGCGGCGCACCCGCGCGCAAGCCGCTCCTGTGGCAGAGGACAGGGGAGGTGCAGTAAAGACGGGGGTGGGCCTTGATGGGACACGTGTTGGAGGACGGGGCATAGGTTTGGTCATGTTCTGGTGGTATCGCCCCTGCAGCCACGCAGGCACTGTCCCTTCAACGACAGGATAATGGATGAAACCTCTGAAAGGGTGCCCAAGCTCCTGCTCGCAGCACTTTTGCTCTGACTCGAGCTCTACTTCGATATCGAGCTTCTCGAGGGCCAGCCTTTCCACAGATTTCCCTTTTGGGAACACGGTGCAGGGCCCGCGTAGGGTGCCACGCCTTTGGGTTTAGATGATGGAGATTGGTAGTTTAAGCAAAAAAACCTTACGTGCACATGAGCAGGCCATGAGGCAATCCCAACTTCGCCTCTCTTTCTTGGCCAGCACTTCATCCATTTGATGCCGCAGGTCGGCCGCCTGC
Organism: Symbiodinium natans; assembly: GCA_905221605.1. Lineage (NCBI taxonomy): Eukaryota > Dinophyceae > Suessiales > Symbiodiniaceae > Symbiodinium > Symbiodinium natans. The sequence goes on from CAJNDS010001513.1 coordinate 494,335, forward strand.
AAGCATCCCCAACCCGTCGAGCCTTTAAACGCTCGCTCTCAAATTTGCCTAACCCTGAGAAGATTCATCAACCCCCGAAAGCCCAAAACCTAAACCCGAAACTGCCCAGACCCTCTTTCCTCCCCAGCCTCCCGAGCGCGTTCCTCGAGGCGAGCAAGGGCTCGCTCCGTCCGGGTGCGGCGCTCTGCAGCGGAGCTCTCCGCCTCCCAGAGTTGCTTTTCTCTGAAGGCTTTTGGACGGGGCTCCTGGCGTCAGTCAGTACTTACATTGGCACCCTTCCCAAAGTTCGGGTTCAGGGCTCAGTTGGGACTTAGATCTTAGGACCCAGGAAATTCTGCTTCAGGCAGCAAGGTCAAGTGCCCTATAGCAAGCCTGAGCAGCACGCACTGCAGTGCCAGCCGCCGCGGCAACTGCCGCGGCGTCCTCAACACTGCGTCCCCGCACCAAGGCCAGATCCTGGACATTGGTGAGGGTTCTATGGCGGGGGTTCTATGAGTTGAGGATGCATCCGTTGTTGGCACTTCGCAGGCATCTTTACTGTAGGCTTCTTCGATGCTCTTCAGGTTCGATGTCGATGAAGGATAAGTCCAAGTTGAAGCTGGAACATGTAAGAACCTTGTTCTGCTAGGGTATCCCTCCCTAAGCCCGAAGAAATCCCCACGCCTCGGCCGCAGCCACCGCCGCATCGACGCCGCACTCCGCGACAGAGCGGGGGCTGAGGCCTCGAGATGCACAGTAGAGTTCTCATATGCTCATCGTGATTGGCAGATTGTGCTTTCTGTCACGACTTCATAAGGGAGTACCCTGAATTTAACATCTGGATTCGGGGTCTTCAAAGTGCAGAGACCTGGCCAATGAGACCTTGAGAACGCCGATGCAGGATATCTACAGGTGGGCATCTGTAAATGATGAGATTCTTGGTTCGGAGTCAGAAGCCTTTCACACAGTGGATGTAATAAGTGAAACAGCAACGACAGTCAGAGGAGTAGCCGAAGCGTTCGGGTGCTCTGTCTGGGCTTTCCACTTTGGGGGATTTGGTGCTTCAAGGGTTGAGGCTTTCGCGGGGAGATGTCTTTCTGAGGGATTGCGATGCTGTTTCACGGGGACATGGGTCTCGATGCTGCCAAGGTTGATCTGATATGCCTGTACAGGACTGAAAAGGGGCTTAGGTTCAGGGTTTAGGACTGTCCTGCTCATCTACAAGTCGATCTGGCTCGGAGAACTCACAGTGACAAAGTGCAGTTGCAGACTATCTATCCCTGGCATACGCACATCGCGCGGAAAGGGGTCGCCACGGCTATATTCGCCCATGGCCACAAACTGAAGCGCTTAAGGTAAGAGGCGCTCCCCTGCGGCGGCTTCTTCAGCAGCAGCCGCTGCAGCAGCTGCGGCCTGCTTTCTGCTCAAGGCTGTCTGTTTTCTGACACCCCGGAGACTGTCAATGGAAACCTAGAATACTCTGAGTGTTGACGAGGAAGATCTACGAGTAGGATGTTCAGTAGGTCACTGCTACTGCTGCGAATCTTCAACCGGACAAGGATGGCTCCGATGTTGGATTAGAATTGAAAGGGAAACAAGCATCAGTGCCAGAAAATGCACTCTACACTTGCGTCACCTGCCAGGTCCAAAGCCCTCGGTAAGGCCCAGCGTCACACACAAACACCCAAAAGAACTCCCGAAGCGGAAAGTCTGAAGATTGGCTGAACATCGCTGCGCCGTCGCTGAACCCAAAGGCTGCCTCCTCCACGCCACCCCGGGCCACTGCCGCTGCCGCTGCCTTTGCCCCGGCTTGTGTTGCGCGGAGGAAGGCTGCCTCCCTCAGGGCCCAGGCCTGCTCCTCGACTCAGAAGCTCCATGTGCCAAAATGCTCAGGTCACTTTAGGTTCGTCTTATCACTCTTATCATTTGCCGATTGCAGCATCTCCCCTCCCCCCTCAACCTTTTTGTAGGGGAAAGGGCCAGGGTGTCTGGAGGCTTAGCCGCGGCGATCCTCACACAGTGCACGTGCAGGAGGCCTTAGGAGTCACTGGCTTCGGCCTTTGGGCGAGCATGCTCCTACGCTGAACGTCCTGCTGGCGCAGCGCTTCGTCCTGCTTCGCGCGCTGTGCTGCCTGTGGGATTCAAGGAGCTTCCAGGCTTTCACAGGTTCACGAGTATGTGAGGCCCACGGCGATTGCTTCTCGGTCTTTCTAGGGGGGTTCGCTCTGTAGCGGACACAAAGCGATCCGGGGTGCTTGTGGGCGCAAATCCCTCACTTGTTGATGGGGGTTTGCACAGTCGTTTTTTCACGTCAGAGCAACTGGTAAGTCGCCGGGCGACTTGACGGTCGTCCGATGTCCTAGAGATTCCTGGGTCCTTTTGCTGGACTCCCAAGGCCTCCGCCAGAATCGCTTTCTGCTCCTCTGCCATTGCCTTCTCCTTCAAGGCATTGCAGCCGCATGACCGTGTAAATCGGAAGGCTTCCAACCGTGCTCAGTTGCACTCTATCATCGACTCTGCAGGAGGTCTTTGTTGCATGGTCATGTCAGGGCTCTCAGACTGGCCATCAGACACTGGCCGAAATTCTTTCCGAAATCCCAGTCGCGAGATCCCAGTCGCAAGCCCCGCACCAGCTCCTAATTTCACCTCTTCGGGTTAAACTGGAGCAACTCCTCCGCAGCGATCTCTCGCCGGAGTTGCTCAAGGCCGGAACGAGCCTGAAGGGTGGGAAAGGGCGAGGTTGGCAATTAGGAAAGTGTCGTGTCAGGGCTCATGAAGTAGGACGTGCGACGTCCCAAGTCCGGCGCTCTCTCTCTCTCTCTCTCTCTCTCTCTCTCTCTCTCTCTCTCTCTGTGCACCAGGCAAGACCCCAGCCTAAACTCAGCTCCCGGGGGCCTGATGCTCTAGGTCCGCCTGCATAACAGAGATACGCCGCCTGCGGAAGGCGAGTGCTTCAATCTCAGTGTTTTTAGGAGTTGTGGATGTGGTGCCCCGAAGAAGGCCCAGAGCCTCCGACGACCAGCAAGTCAAGCGCAGGAACAAATAAAACGATGATTTGGAAAAGCCCTAAAGTGATGTTGGGAACTCTTGGGGCACTGCCTTTCCAATATGCAAACCATTATGGGCGTTCTGGTACGTGGGCTTCAGGGGTAGTATTCGTGGCTTTCTGATGCCGCTTCTATGTGCAAGTTTCTCGGACCACGTGTTTTCCTCAAGCCCTGTCCGGGACGGAGGGCCTGCCATCCAACACAGCGCCTTTCGCATCTGCTGTGACCGACTTGCGTCGGGATCGAACCTACCATTCCCAAGACCACGAGAGTCAATAAACAGCGCATGAACGGCAAGCCAGAGCAATGCAGACATAATTCATGCAGAGTAGTTGACAACTACGCAAGCCCGAACTAACCAATTACTAGCTAGCCCGCATGCCTCTTGTGCTTTCACGTGCAACTTGCATCCTGCCTCTGCGAGACTTCCTTCTTTGGCCTCCATTGCTCAGTGATTTTGTGGTCAGGGATCGCGTTTGGGCGACGTGGAAAGATGTCGGTCTTGCAGAACATGGGCTTAAACCATGAGAGATCATGAGAGTACGCAACTGCATTTTAGAGCAAAGTTTGCGTACATCTCTGGAGGACGCAAGATGGCAGAGAGACCAAAGCTGGTTGGGCTCAAGCGCCTTGCGAGCTCAAGAGCTCCCCTAAACACCTGCCCGGTCGCGAATTGTGCTAAGCAAATACCTAGAGTCATCTCAGAATCGGAAAACCATCCCCGTGCTGGAGCAAAATGCAGGCCACTAGAACGTCTATGCAGGCTCAGCATGTCCCCCAGAAGCTCTGCCAAGCCGAGTAAGCACATCGTGCTCATCAGGCTGACTACCACCATCAGCATGCCAAGTGCTGATGGGCACGTGAAGGTTGTTTGGTACTCGGGACCACCGGCCCGGCGTGCACGTTCGGCCTGCTGCCGGGAGTTGTGAAGCTTGCAGGCCTCCAACGGGCACCGCGCCCGACAATCCGAGACCAGAACCGGCGGAACCGCCTCTCAGGGCCTTCTGGGTCCCACTCTCCAGTGAGGCGAGCGAGAGGCAAGTGAGAGAGCCAAGGGCACAGAGGGGCCGTGGAAGTGATGGAGATTTCGCTTGAACATCTCTGTCCGGCTGGAGAGGTCACAGCCCGGCTTCGCTTTGCAAGTGCACCACACCGTGGCTTCTGGATTTTCTGCGCGAGAGCCGGAGACGAGTGACACTCCGGACAGGCGCAGAAGGAGAGAGCTGCGGCCTTATTTTGCTTTCTTCCAGAGGCTCTGTCAGCAACGGGTGCACCAAGTCTCATGGACCCAACCCCCATTTGGCCGTGGCCACCAGGTGAATCGATGTGAAGGCTTCGATACGGCATACCACCAGTTTCAGCAACCAGTGCGGAGCGTCAATTGTGCTAGCAACCTACCTACCTTGTACGTTGATCCGGATGCCCTTGTGGTTTGTTTTTTGACGGCAGGCATGGTAT
>CAJNDS010001513.1:503818-566318 GCA_905221605.1 Symbiodinium natans
TTCTGTGACTTCTGTGACTTCTGGACTTCTGCGGCTTTTGGGACTGTGATTGCACACAAGACAAAGAGGCCCCTATTAAAAGGCTCCCAAGGCCGACTCTAAACACTTCGTGTCGACGTGAGGTGACGAGACATGGCCCAGGCAATGCACCACGCGCAGGCCCACGACACCAGGTCACCAAGCTTGCTTTCTCTTGTTGGTTGTCAGTCGCCTTAACTGCAACAGTATGATTCTTTATGCCCCCAATGAGATCGCGCGCCCACGCATGCTTCAACTCGTCAACGTTACACACGGCCGCTGCTCTAGGGGCCCCGCCCCCAGTCTCGTTTACCTCCTGGGGGGTTCTGATTCGAAGGACCCATCGATTGCCGATGTTTGTTGAAAAGACCGCTGCAAGGGCTGCCACCATCATCCACTGCTGGGAGATACAGCAGTCCCTATGCAGACCCTCACACAAAATCTCAGTTCAAGACCCCAAACATCCCTAACCTCCTTACGCGGAAGGGCAAAGTGCACAAGCGCACGAAGCAGGAGCCGCATGAGTTGCAGGGTCGGCTCAGGCCAAGTTGTCATCATCAACTTAGACAGTGTGCTGTTCGACCTGGGCTCGGAAGGAAAAAGGGCGGCCAGGGAAGTGCTGTGAGCGTCAGTGAGCGTCGTTGTCTGTCTTTGTCTGTCGTTGTGCATTCCAACGTAAATCTATTCTACTCTGGACTTTGGCACATGAGATTCCCCCTGATTCGGTAGAAATGAGCTCCCAGAGCTCGGGAATGCTTGTGAACGTCTCCGGGTTTTTTTGCTTGCGCAAGGACATGCTGCTGCCGAGCCACCTCGTCATCTAAAATGTTCGAGTCTCCAAAGTCATGCAGTCTTTTGCAGTGGACCATGCGCTTGAACATATAGGGTGCGGCATCGACGTCGCTGAGAAATGCGCACAGCCTCCGCACCTGACATGCCAGGCGGTGTCAAAGTCAGATTATACGAGTCGCGAGCTGCACCACGGAACCAAGCATGCCCTGTACGCATCGTGGCCAGCTGAACACAGGATCCCCCTTTCCACGCCAGTACTCCTAACCTTTTGCCTGCATCATCAGATCTTCGTAACCATCATCATTGAACCATCATCATCACCGCCACCAGCAGTTGCCACCCATCTTTGTGTGTTTCACGTGAGGACAACTGCTTCTGAGGGCGCAACAACGGCGAACCCCCCGGAGACAAAAAAAGCCAGAGGGAACCGAGATACTTGTCTTACAGCGTGTCCGCTTAGATGCTACAAGCAACATGCACCCTCCACAATGAACGTAGCAAATCAGCGCTTTTGGCCATCTTCAACGGTTCCATCTGGACTGCAGCTGCTCGACAGTTAGCGCATTATGGTCTGGGCTTCCTTCGACCAACAGCTGACAAAGATTTACAAAGGCTTTGATGCCAGTCGAGGCGCGTGTTTGTCATGAAGCTTTCGATTCGGCTCAATCATCCGGCCGACCGGGTAGTCCTCACGGAAACCCAACAATGCCAGAGTCTAGGGCCGAAGGAATTTGTGTCTGCACTTCATTAGCCGCTTCGCCATGCAGGATGCAGAGCGAAAGCAGCGATGCAACAGAAGGGAACAAGATCGGGATATCTGTGAGTACCACCATGCCGACTCCCCTGGTCTAAAGCAGTCCAAAGCCATGAATCCAAATTACTGAGAGATACAAGTACTTAGCACGGAGCCCACACGATCCCACCCGTTCCCACCCGATCCTCCACTCGCGAATGCGAGTGCCAAGACACTCGGCGCGCCTTTTCGTTGTACTCCTTCTGTTCCTCTTGTCTGTATCAACGGCTTCGAGCAAATGGGCAGAGTCTGATATACATGACAGAAAGGCGGAAGGGTTCGCATTGTTCAGGCTACAAGCAGGGTTTGTTGAGGCGGCTGGCTAATCCGGGTGTGGGGTTCAGGGTTCAGGGTTTTCACTGAGATGCCCAACCCCTACTTCTGAGGGCGGCGCCAAAGCTGGACAGTTGGGGCACATTGCGGGCCAGGGTGGTCCTAACTTCAAGAAAACCCAACTTCCCATGTTTGCCAAACGGCAACTGACCAGGGCCTGCCCAAGGACCTGAAACTCACCATAATTCAAGATCCCAAACATGCAGCAGCAGCAGCAGCGGCAGCGGCAGCGGCAGCGGCAGCGGCGGCAGCAGCAGTGGCATCAGCCAACTACCTTCTGTTGAGGGCAAGAGTCACTCTCGCTGCTTGCTGTCGTGGCCACGGTATTGACCTGCACAGGGCGTGTTTCCAGCGGACGGCATGAACACCAAAGCGCCTTCGCCACGGCAATTCAGGTTGATGGCGCTTCAGAACTGTCGCAGTACTGCTCCTCAGGTTAGGAGACGGCTATTGACCTCTGAAGAGCAAGGCACCCCATGTCTCTCTCTCGGCCTCTGAGTTCTCTCTACATACTCTCGAGCTACGGCAGGGCACCTACACAACAATGGCAAGCACCCAATCCTCCCTTCACCCAGCCGATCCCAAACCCACAACATCAACAGCGCTTTCCCCACGGAACACTCCACAAGCCTTCTGGACCATCAACCCGTCGTCCATAGCGAGCTTATCTTGGGGTTCGTCCTTGCGGGCGGGACTTGAGAACCCAGCCAATTTGCCGTGAAACCCCGGGCCTCAAGGACCTCTAAAACCCAAAATGCACACCCTCAAACTGGACCCTAAATGCTGCCTGAAAAGCCACACCCAACGCCCATGGACGGAAAATTTGTTCATGTCAACCGCTGCAAGCTTCGATCATACTCAAGTGCTGGACGAAGCGGAGCGTTCCAAGACCTCGAAAAGGTACCTCCGGCCGAAAGCCTGTATAGTTCAGCAGCAAGCTATCCTCAAGCAGCACCCCGAAAGCTGCGCAGAAGACCCCTGTTTTCAGTATCCCACAATATGCCACATTATGCCACGTGCAAGGAAGCTGCAACCTTCTTGTTCGGCGTCGTAGTCATCATCGCCACATCCCACTCGATGCGGTGCCTTCGGTGAGCCCACAATTACCAATGATGAGGCCGGGATCGCTTAAATGATTCCTTCGTTGGGATTTGAACTGTAGCAGGTTGATGAGTGTGCTGCATCTTGACACTTTGGGCCCGCTTGATCTGCCGTTGATCAGCTGCTGTTGTCTGCTGGGTTTGGTTTGCGATTTGAGGAGCGGGCCAGCAAGCGGTAGGCCGAGTAGGTCAAAACGATAGAACAATCGTGCGAGAATGTAAGGTACGATGCGTGAAGGCATTCATATGGGCTCTCCGGTGCAAAGAACCAATCGCCATGAAGCTGCCCGCCGGAAAGGGCGGAAGCGCTGATTACCTGATGGGCATCCGTCTGCACAGTCGCAGTGCTGCTTGCACCTGGCACAGGAACTCGAAACTCGTCGCACAGCAGTAGCTGGCATCTTAGACGTCTTCTACATCTCCTACTTTTCAAGCCTGAATGGCTGGCAAGACTTGGGGAAAGATCTTGTGCAGGGGCTGGAGAGCGTGAGGCGTTTCAGCGGCAACATCCAGAGGTTTGTGGGTCAAGTTTGACTCTTGGTTTAGGAGTTTAGGGCAAGCTTCTTGCGAGCAAGGGCGCAACCCATGGCTCATGACAATGACCAGGAAAGGATACCCTCAAGATTCACGAGCTACTGTTGAATGATGAACTGAGCTCCACAGACGACTGCAACAATGACAGCTTATGTGCTCAGTACTTGCATCCATCTCCCATTTGCAGCGTTACAGAACGATCAGTGAGTTCTACAGAGATTCTATGATTCGTGCTTTCCTGTGATGTGCGAACACACAGTGTTTTGCTTTCACTACGCGGCCCTCTGATGCCGCTGAGTCGAGCCAGGAACGGGAAAGCACGAGGTGACCCGCCGAGGCGAGCCAGGCTTCAGGCAATTTGGGGTCTTGAGGGGTTGAGAAAGCTTCGATGTTTTTTCTGGCTGCTTTTGGTGATCCCTTGCTTCCACCGGAACAATGCCAAGAACTTCGGAAGCGGCAGGTTCTCAGCCTCTGCAACACACTGTCAACGCCATCTGGAAGCACGACGTCTAGGCACAACAGAACTTCGTGCAGGCTCCGGGGAAATGCTGAAACGCTTCTGAAAAACTGAGAGAAAAACTGTATTACTGTTCCAGGAGTTGGGAAAAGCAGACAAACCGCCGGGCCCCGTCCTCGTGGCGCTCTTGTGCTTCCTGGCTCTGCTCAAGCAGCTTCCTTGCTGGCTCAAGGCACATGGACAGGCTCCCAAAATCCTCAATTGCTGCCAAGATTTTGTGGGTTTAAAGGCTTCGGCCTGACGCAACATGTCCCGGGCAAGGTGACATGCTTGGGGTTGTTAGGACAAGGTGGTTAAGGTACCCGAGGCCCCTAAAGCCCGCGGAAACCAAGAACCCAGATTCCCAGAGCTCTCGGATCTCGGATCGAGGTCTTTGTTTAGTGTCTTATTTCTTCATCATCAAGCTTTGAAGAACTCTTCATTCTTGGCTCTGGATTCCTGGACCAACAGAGTTCATCCAAGATCCAGCAGGTTCCTAGGACTCCAAAATCTGGGACCCTGGATCCTGGGCTCTGAGCTTTCAAATGGTTTCGACAATCTTAAGCAGGGCCCCAGATCCAAAAACCAAGAGCCTGGAAATCAAAATTGAGGACCAAGTCTCGCTTCGAGGGACATGCGCTCCTTGTGCAGCGTAGCGAAGTCCTGCGCAAGTGCACGTGATGATCACGGGCGGCAAGACGCAAAGGGACACTTGGCATTGCATGGATGCCACATGATGCCAGGTTCTTTCACTTAAAGAAACATCATCGCAGTGACCCGGCGCACCTTTTCCTTGGCCAGCAGCTGCTCCTTCGGCAACTTCACCGAGACATCAAGCAGTTGTGCAGCAGTCGTACAGCATTCGTACAGCTAGGTAACCAGGCAGGTTTGGACCGCCTTCACCACACCGATGGGGATGTGAGCACTTTGGCTCTCCGACGCCTGCCACCTGCCAACGTGGCTTGTATGGGTTGATCAAGACTCGAAGAGCTCTCAATAAAATAAGGGTACCGAGGATCGGTAATCAAGCACCATATTATGGCTCTGTATGCTAGTGCCACATCGCCACCACATCGAGGACATTAGATGGCATCCATCTTGTGCATATTCGACACAACATGACCCAAGCCTGTTCCGAACGCGCGAGTCTCGGCTTCGAACTGCCGAAAAGGAGCTGTGATGAACCCAATCCTGCGCCTAGTTCCCCCTGCGGAGTTCAGGGTTAAGTGCTGTGCACATCTAGAGTCTAGAGGCCAGAGTCCTCAGCCCGAAAACCCCCTGACCCTGCGGAGATCCAAGGCCCGGGCGGCTCTTTTGCCGCGTCGAGGCGCTCGCGGCCCCGGTGGAGGAGGTGCTCTGCGCTGGCGACGGCCACCTTGAACACTTCGTTTCAGGCTGGTCTTTGGGGCTTCGTTTTTGCCGGATGCCGAAGTTCAGGGTGACTTCGCCTTTCGACGTGGGCCCTTCGAGATCGACACAACGCACATGTCCCTTCTTTGTACCACGCCGTGGTCCCAGTTGCCCCTTGGTTTTCGAGGAGGTTAAGGTCAGCTTAGGTTTGGGGCATTTCCGTAGGGCAAAGAGAAACCGGCCCTTGCCCTCTGCTCACCTGGAGCCCTGCGTTCTGCTGCTCCAGGACTGCAACGCGTTCCTTCCACTCCTGGCGTCCAGTTCCACAATTTGCCCGCACTAAGCCAAGTTTCGCACGAACATCTGAACATGGATGGCAAACACCCGACCACTACATGCATCTTCTCGAAAATGTAGCAGGGTTCTTCAGGCTAAAGCCCGCTGATTCCACCTGGATCGCTGCCTTTTGCACTGCAATCTCTTCGGAAAGGTTCTCGCTCGCGCCTTTCAACATGAGGTCGCTTGTAAAAGCAGCTCCTCTCTCATAGTCCTGTAGCCCAGTACTGGAAATCTCCTCAGTGATTGCACAGGATCCCTGCACCCTCGAGTACCCAGCAAAAATGCAACTTGTGAACAGAAGCCATTCGCCAGCCTGTCGCCGTCGGTTGTGCAACCGCAGAGCTCTTCGACTGGCACAGGATCCCAGGGACTTGGAGGCAGCCATAGCTCTATACAGTAGATTCTACGATGTCTCCACGTGCCATTTGAAGCCTACAAAAGGACCAAATACAAAGCCAACTCAGAGCCTTCTCCAGTGGGGTGCAAACCTCAACAGGCCCAGTCGCTGCAACCACCTGAGCCCTGGACAGAGCCTGAAAATGTTGCGCGCAGCTGAAAAGACTGACAAGTGACGGTCTGACTACGGTCAGGCAGTCCGATTTACCTCCAAAACGAGTCACATGGGGTCACATGGGGTCACATGGGCGCGTGTCTGAGGCTGAAGTGTTGCCCCGAGGGGTGCCTAAGAGCCGACATTTGGAGCAGGATGCATGCGTTCAGAAAAGAGCAAATCAGTTGTGGAAAAGAACGGGCCCCAAAGCCCATTGATTCAGAGAGTCTGATGTGGCCGTTGATCTAGATTGCTTTGTCTCGGGAATGCATCTTTCATAACGTGTAACTGATTTCCTTTCTCGGAACTTTTTCGTGTCTAATAGAGCTCGCGTCTATGTGAATGCTCAGCTTAGGTTTGAGGAAGGGTGGTGTCAAATTCAGCTGAGGCTTTGCAAGATTAAGTTCGGGGGGCGGGGGGGGGGGGTGAAAGGCTCAGGAAGAGCTATCGCCAGTCTTGCGCTACATTTTGATTCCCGAAACACGGCTTTCCTGAAAGGCGCCCGATGTTGAGTTTCGTGAACGATCTCGCCAACAAATACGTTCCTTTCGCACACTTGTTCGCGGATCTTTCGCGGACGCTCGCATGTTGTGGCGATCTAGACTTTGGAAACTCCAACGCCCACGTCGGATCTGTCTCCGCGGAAACGGCCCCGCGGCTTCAAATGGGAGCCTTCTGGTCCACGTCCCGCAACTTCGCCAGCTCCTCGCGCAGATCCTCAAGGCGCCACCTGCAAAGGCCAGTGAAACCCGGGCAAGGCCGAAGGCCGGCGAACCTTACAGAACAGGGAACCAAAAGAACAACTAAGATTTTCACTCAAAACAATTCAGATTCGTTCATGGCTCTTCCCCCAAGTCCGACTCAAAACTGAACTCGGGCCTGAGCTCTTCGCGGGTTTTGGGCCGTATGCGCTTCGGCCCAGCCTGCATGGAGCTCTGCGTGAGGCGCGAAGGCGTTCGTAGGCGGTAGGCGCTTCATCAAAAATGCAAAAATTTGGACCCCTTCAGGTTGAAGGTGGTTGAAGGTCGGAGCTGAGGGGATGACGGAGAGTTGGGTTCGCTCTTCTAAGCACCAACCTGACTCCCGAAGCCTGAATGCTCTGAGTGCTCGCACTAGATGAAAGAAGGGTTCCGGAGAGGTGAAGGATAAGGTGTTCAGCTACTCAATGAGCTCCTTTTTTGCGGCGCTCTCCATCGAGGAGGTCTTGCAAGAACTGTTCTGGGCGAGCCAACGAAAAAATGCCACCACAGTTCCCAACACTCTCAGCATTTGCTGATGGCACTCGGCGAAGTGCTGAACATGTCTGAACATGTATACTTGAAGAGTTCTCAGAAACTGAAAGTAGGGATCAGGGCTTGCAGGCTAAGCCGTGTTTGGGGATTTTGCAAGCGTGAGGTCCGTTTGATCCCGTACTTGCCCCGTTGGCTAGGGCTGGCGGGCGACCTATTTTACTGACAACTTTGCAAAAGGGTGCCCTGAACCCTTAAAAGATCCAGCGTCTCCGAGATACCGTGAAACAATTGAGACATGGCGCTCTAGATCTTTTGGATCTTTCTGGCAACACCAGTCTGGACATGGGCTATATGCTGGCTGTACAGCGTGGATAATTGAAGATTGATTGGCGGGACAAACCGCTCACACACTGAAGGTTTCGGTGCAAGGCTGCGCTTCCCCTGCTCGCAGATGCATGATACCCAAAGCTCTAAGCAGGCTCGATAAACAGCTCGTGTGGAGCACACAAGCTAAGGCGAGCCAGCCCGAAAACAGCACTACTGGCAACAGATTCGTCGCATTTGTGTGCGCTAAGGAGAATAATACTGAGCCCCAAACCACAGCAACGAATAAGAAAACCACACAGGCCGCAAGGAGGGCGACACACCACCTGCGGCTCTTCGAGCCGTTCTGGCAGAATCGGAGACAGACTTTCCAAAGCGGCAAGGAGAGTCTTACAGACAACATGCTAGCCACAGCCACTACCCCCCAACGCGATGCCTCTCGCAAGGTCCAGGTAAACAAGGCATAGCCGCTGGGAGTGCCGGCGCGCAGAGAGACGACGAAAACCGCAATATGGTCTGCTAGGTAAGGTATGGCGCTCACAGCGACCATGTACAATGTATAGTTTGAGGGAAGTGCAAAGCCACCCACAAGAGATGCCACTTGCGGGGCCAAGTCTTCTCGGATCACGTGATTGAATCTCTCCAAGTACATGCAATCGCTGCAATCAATCGCGCCGTCGCCGTGTTCACCTTGTTCACCATACCATTCTTTCAGCATCTTGTGCACCAGCCGCTTGTCGCATGGCAGCTGCGCGCTTGTGGTGGGATGCCGATGGCCATGAGAACAGCAGAAGCACTCAGCATCCTTTGACTCGGCTGCATAGGATCTAACCGCTGGTTGGTCACTGCGCATCTTGTGACAGAAACAAAGGGTACCCCCCCCCCCCCCCCAAGTGACCTACCCTTTTTCGCCTTGTCCCAAGTCACCCAGCTGCACTGCAAGCAAACTCCGTGTGCAATATAGCGTATTTCCTAGGGCGTAAACTAAAATACAACCAAAATCCGCATGCACGGGACAAGTAAAAAAACCAAAAATACCAAAACAAAAAACCACAAAAACCAAAACCATAAAAAACAAAAAACCAAAAAAAAAAAACAAATCCGGAACTCTCAGGAGTCCCTATGAGGCTTCTCCAAGAGTTCCGGAAAATTGCTTTTTTTGGTTTTCTTGGGTTTTTTTGGTTTTGGAATTTTGGCTTTTTGGTTCGCCTTCACGAGGCAACAACTACGCATTCTTAAGTGTGCTTGTGCTAATTGTGCTTGTCAGAAATAATATACAAGTGGTCTTTTTAGTGCATAAGAATTATTTGTTTCGTTACAAAGTGAGTAGAAACGCTTCGCTTCTTTTTCAACTAGTGTTTAGTGCATCTTCTGCTTGTACTCAAGTGTAGTAGACCTTATTCAGCCATTGCTTGGTGCTCTGGTAGCTAAATTCGCATGGATAATGTTTGCCTAGTAAAAGCAATAATTATCCAGATTTCTGTATTTGCAATACTTGTCTTGAGAAAAAACATTTATTGCTTAGAATTGTTTGCTTAAGAAGTGACTCCTACTCGTCCAGGGATACTCCAAAACCCTACAATCCAAACTTCACCAGAGATTCTCCTGAAAAGCTTGCGCTTTTGGATGTTTTTTTGTATTTGTGAATTTGCTGGTGTATGGCTTTCACTAAGTACTTTTCTAAGATTCTTGTGCCTTTTTTAGCCTGCTTGTGCAAGTTGTGCTTGTCAAACATAGTATATAAGTGGTCTTTATTGAATACTTCAGAAATCTTCGTTTCACCGTTGTGCAAGTAGAACCGCTTCTATTTCTGTTATTGTGCATTTTTAAGCTTGCTTATGCAAATTGTGCTTTTAAGACATAGTATAGAAGTGGTCTTTATTGAATGCTTCAGATATCCTTGCTTCATGTTATGTAAGTAGAACCGCTTCCATTTCCGTTAGTGTCTATTTCGCATTTTGGTTGAGTATGGTCCTTTAAAGAGTCTTCATTTGAGTCAAATTGGGCTATTTGCTTGATACTTACTCTAGTAGTTAAATTCGCATAGAATGATTCTTGCAGAACTAAAACAATGTTTCATGAATATATAAACATAAGGTATTTGAGTGGACTTTTCAGATAGTATTTCAATAATACTTTGCCTAGTACGAACACAACTGTATAAATACATTGCTCAACAAAACATTATTTGCCCTTTAAACAATATTTTTGCCATATTTTGGTTGATTATGGTGCTTATTTCGCATTTTGGTTGAGCATGGTCCTTTAAATAGTATTCACTTGAGTCAAATTGGGCTATTTGCTTAATAACTACTCTAGTAGTTAGATTCGCATAGAATGATTATTTCAAAAATAAAAAATGTTTCATGAACATTAATTGCCCTTTACACGCACAATTTGCATAGCAAAACCACAGATCTAAACATGTAAAAACAGCATTGTCGGCTTCAGATTCAAGATGTAGATTAATCCAATTGCTGGCTTATCGGGGTCTGTGAGGTGGGTGTCCCAATAACTGTCCTTCATTACCCGGTGATTAACTACGCGACTTTTGGGCCTTCGTTGCTCCTTTTTGTTAAAAAGGCTTAAAAAGGGTAGGTCGCTGAGAGGGGGGGCGGGGGGTAGCAAACATATGTGTTCAATCCAAGCCTGATATTTTTCTTTCATTGAAGTTACGATCGAATACTATTCTCAATTTTAGTATGCCGCAGCGTCCTGCATCTTGAAATCTGCGAGCTGTCGAAGAACGTCATCCATGTCAGCCACCATTCCAATACCTTGCCAGGGCTCAGACCTACAATTTAGACCACTATGCGAGAGCTACAACTACATCATGCAGAACGTTCATGTAAAAACGCTGTTGGCATCATGGCGTTGCCTTGATTCCAACATTACTGTACTCACAACCAGCCCCTAACACGCCTCACATCAAACTATATCAAACTATCGTCATCGCAGTCACATGCAAACAACTTCCATGCTGAGCCGGGCTGCCTAGGTAGAAGACCAGCGGCAGCACTGTGCTGGCCAAGCACAGCATCAAGAATGCCAGCCATATCCCAGCACGCAGCCTCTCACCAGGCAATTTGAGGAGTCCTGTGGCTGAGGGCAAGCACAAAGCACTCGACTCCCCACCGGCAATGCTGAGCCTTGACACTCTTAACACTCACCGTGAAAGGGTCACAAGTTGCAATTCACTCGGTCCTTGTTTCGTGAAGACAGAGTAATTCAAAGCATACCAGCCAATGACCAGGGTAAACCAACATCCAGAGGCTAAACCAAGCAACGCTGCAGTTTTGAGAGGCATGAAGAGGATGTGCTGCCGCCTTTTCGGTTCCTTCATAAAAGTGGCTAGCTCGAACGCACACCACAAGCGCTGACAGTACCTTCGTCGTTGTTGTGGTAGACAAAAAACGACGTCAGACTTGTGTGTGTGTGTATGCGTGACAGTACCTTCGACTGTGTGCCCTGACCACCCGAAAAGACACGAACCTCCAAAGGCTCAACAACTTGAACACGAAACCCTAAACTCCTAAACTTGACATCTTAAGCTGCGTAGAAAAACACTAAAAACAACCTACAAAACTCTGAGTTCTTAACACCCGAAGAAACTTTCCTAACCTCAGAAGGAAGAACCCTACAGACCCTGAACACTAAAAGGGTTATCACCAGCCCTAAACCCAAGAAGATTCTTCAAAGAAAATTCTACGTTTTTGAACGCCTTCATGCCCACAACACCCGAAAAGCAATACCCTGAATACCCTCAAGGGCATTCGGGGTGTGGCTTTTCGATGTTTCGTGGGCGTGAAACCGTTCAAGCACATAGAATCGGCTAGTTTAGGGAGTTTTCGGAGGCCTGGGGGGAGGCCGCTGATGCTCATGATGCTCCCTTTCTTTCATCGTGACGCCCCTTACGACAAGAGGCCTCGGCGTCAGGAGGACCACGAGCTTCTTGGAGCTCAACAGGAAGGCAGCCATTGCCATGATCCCCTGTTTCTTCTTCCTCGGTGATCGTTCAGCAGATTGCTCGAAAGCATGAAGGGTTTCGTTTTGGGTTATGCAAGACATCCCTTCGCCTGATCAAGCGTTGCCGCTATGTGATGGTACATGCACTTCTGGACATGAAGCAGGTTGCTCAGCATCATGCTGTGCCACGCACAGCTTATCCAGAAAGACCATGCGTGGCCGCTGGAAGGGCCTCTGCAGCCACTGCCAAAAGAGGAAGACAAAGACAAAGGTGCCATGACCAAAGGCCACCGTCCAGCCTGCAGTTGCTAGGTTCTGCCAGTACCCACGCAGCAGACCTAGCAGGATGCTGACCACCAATGTGCTGAGAAATGCTGCACGGGAGTTGTAGACGATGAGCAGGGACAGCAGCTTCAGGATTCTGCTCGAGGCCCAGTCATGGCTGAGGAAGGCATCCAGGCTCTCTACTGGACGGCTCAGCTCATAGCTGGGCTGCTTCTCGATGGTGAACATCCCGTTGTCGGGGTTGGCCCAGTGCTGACCCCAGCCAGCCAGGGTGGCATGCAACGGGACACCTCGGAGAAGACTTGGGTGGAGCTTGGTGCTCAACTGCTCGGAGACACGGGATTCAGTGTCGTCCTCATTCGAATCGCCCTGCTCTTCCCACGGTGTGGCTGCCATGACCAGTCAGGCTAGCACGCCACAGGTGCAACTAGTGCCAAGGAGGCTACGGGAATGAAAGAGTTCAGTGGCATGCTGGCTATCGGCCTGAAGCTCAGTACTGGCGTTGCTGATGCAGCGCGCGTCTTTGCGTCCTCTACACCGCAGAAAAGTTGAGGGCTGATGCCTCGAGAGCTGTCAGGATCTGCTTTCGTGCCACATCCTGCGAGCGCGCTCGCAGGAAGCAGTCCACATGGATTTGGGGTGATAGCTGTCACACGGGCTATCGACTACATAACTATAACTGTCAAGAACTCCTGAACTCACTTCTGAAAAGACCTTTGACTTCAGCATACCGCCTAAGAGCCCTTCGCAGGAGTTCAACATCTTCCCCGTTGCGCTTGTTGCCTGTGATGCTATTGATACACTTTCCTTGGCATGTCTTTGGGTACTCAAAGGAAACTCCACATTCACCTTACAGGCAAATGTCTTGTCCCTTGTGTGATGTGGCTGTCTGCGGCTGAAGTTCTGACTGAGCTGCTGCATCCCATTACTTGACTTGGGCAGGGTTTGTGCCAGGACACATGATTCAATGAAGATGCAGCGAAGATGGGACCGAGAGACGGCCTGAGTTAAGTGTTCCGAGGCTCCACACAGCGAACAAGACCTCAAGTGCGCAGGTTCCCAAACCATTTGGTGTTGGGCCGAAAGGTGCCCACAAAATACCGCAAAGATGTAGACATGTGAAAACTTGGCGCAATCTTGGTGAAAGCTTGCCACTTCTGAGCCTCTTCCCAAATCCAAGCAGGGCCAAGTAGGGCGTCTTTTTCCTCGCAATTTCTCCAGCCGCTTGCAGCCACTGAGCTTTCTGCAGCAGGACGCCTCTGGCAGGCATTTCGGGCATCTTGGCACGATAGGTGCAAAATTGCGGGACCTTTTCGTAGACCTCCCCATAAATCCAAGAAAGGGTTCGGCTTCGGTTATCTACAAGGCAGCCCTGTTTGGCAAGGCAGGCCCAGGCTTTGAATGATTGCCAGAGGCACAAGCAAGCGCCGTCGCGACTGGGGTTCCCCTGATTCTGAGCCTCAGCTGTGGAGTCGCGTTCAGGGCGTGGTATGTGAAGCACAACTCAAACACTGCAAGGGCATGACTTCTTACCATCGTTGTCCAGTCTGGATTTAGATTTGGCATTGTCAAATGCTCAGGGTAGGGCCTCAATGTATCGTTTCAAGCAATGCACCGTCATGGCACCCTGAATGGCCCTTAAAGCTTGGCTGGGATCATCCGTGACATCGTAATTTGTGGACTCGATAGCTGACAGTGCTCCTGCCCCTCGCCCCGTCAAGCAGCCTGGCCGGGAACTGAAAGCCTTGCGTGGCTAAGGACCATAGGACCATGAAACAACAAACAACCTATGAGACAAAAAACAACCTGTAAAATAGAAATCAGCAAAGTAGGAACTGTCGCTTAAGCGACGTAAAGTCTGTCTACGAAGGGGTTTATACAGACGCCATCTCCAAGGAGCACGGCTCCAGCGTGGACATCTGGCATTGCCTTCCGAGGGCACACATCATGAACGGCGGCTGAGATCTGCTCAGGGCAATAAGGGGGATTTCAGCAACCATCCACAAAAGCCCTCTAAACATTCCAGCAAGTTGAAGCGCACAACATCCGCTCACCGCTGATGCTCGTGATCTTCGCTGTTGGGTCGCCCTTTGAGGCAACCAGGCTAACACCGGCCAACACGGGAGCAGCTGGTGCTCATGATGCTCGCAATTGGGTTGCATCATGAGCACCAGCTGTGAGCATCATGAGCATCAGCTATTCCCACGCAATCAGAAGCGACCAACAGCGAGTGCCTCAAAGGCGACCGAACAGCGAGCATCATGAGCATCAGCGGCTGAGCATCAGCTGTGAGCATCAGCGGCTGAGCATCAGGTGTGAACATCAGCTGTGAGCATCATCAGCATCAGCTGCTCCCGTGTTGGCCTCATTGTCTCAATGGCGATCCAGCAGCGAGCATCATGAGCATCAGCTGCCTCCTGTGTTGGCATGATTGCTTCAAGGGCGACCCAACAGCTGAGGTCCTGGGCAGCTGATGCTCATGATGCTCGCCCGCCCAATTAGTGCTCATGATGTTTGCCCACTTGGCCTTTACTGCTGAGGGCCTAAGCAGCTGATGCTCGTGATGCGCCCGCCTTGGCTTTGAATGCTCAGGGGCTGGGCAGCTGATGCTCATGATGCTCGCCCGCCCGGGGCAGCTGATGCTCATGGTGTTCGCCCACTTGACCTTTAAAGCTGAGGGCCTGGGCAGCTGATGCTCATGATGCTGTCAGGGGCCTGGGCGGCTGATGCTCATGATGCTCGCCTGTTCGGGGCAGCTGATGCTCATGATTTTTGCCCACTTGACCTGTAATGCTGAGGGCGTAAGCAGCTGATGCTCATGATGCGCCCGCCTTGGCTTTGAATGCTCAGGGGCCTGGGCAGCTGATGCTCATGATGCTCGCCCGCCCGGGGCAGCTGATGCTCATGGTGTTCGCCCACTTGACCTTGAAAGCTGAGGGCCTGGGCAGCTGATGCTCAGGATGCTCTCAGGGGCCTGGGCGGCTGATGCTCATGATGCTCGCCTGTTCGGGGCAGCTGATGCTCATGATGTTTGCCCACTTGGCCTTCAGTGCCGAGGGCCTAAGCAGCTGATGCTCGTGATGTTTGAATGCTCAGGGGCCTGGGCGGCTGATGCTCATGATGCTCGCCTGGCCGGGGCAGCTGATGCTCATGATGTTTGCCCACTTGACCTGTAATGCTGAGGGCCTAAGCAGCTGATGCTCGTGATGCGCCCGCCTTGGCTTTGAATGCTTAGGGGCCTGGGCGGCTGATGCTCATGATGCTCGCCCGCCGGGGCAGCTGATGCTCATGATGTTCGCCCACTTGACCTTTAAAGCTGAGGGCCTGGGCAGCTGATGCTCATGATGCTGTCAGGGGCCTGCGCGGCTGATGCTCATGATGCTCGCCTGTTCGGGGCAGCTGATGCTCATGATTTTTGCCCACTTGACCTTTAATGCTGAGGGCGTAAGCAGCTGATGCTCATGATGCGCCCGCCTTGGCTTTGAATGCTCAGGGGCCTGGGCAGCTGATGCTCATGATGCTCGCCCGCCCGGGGCAGCTGATGCTCATGGTGTTCGCCCACTTGACCTTGAAAGCTGAGGGCCTGGGCAGCTGATGCTCAGGATGCTCTCAGGGGCCTGGGCGGCTGATGCTCATGATGCTCGCCTGTTCGGGGCAGCTGATGCTCATGATGTTTGCCCACTTGGCCTTCAGTGCCGAGGGCCTAAGCAGCTGATGCTCGTGATGCGCCGCCTTTGCTTTGAATGCTCAGGGGCCTGGGTGTGATGCTCATGATGGTCGCCCGCCCAATTAGTGCTCATGATGTTTGCCCACTTGGCCTTTCATGCTGAGGGCCTAAGCAGCTGATGCTCGTGATGCGCCCGCCTTGGCTTTGAATGCTCGGGGCCTGGGTGGCTGATGCTCTGATGTTCGCCCGCCAAGTTAGTGCTCATGATGTTTGTCCACCTGGCCGTTTATGCTGAGGGCCTGGGCAGCTGATGCTCATGATGCTGTCAGGGGCCTGGGCGGCTGATGCTCATGATGCTCGCCTGTTCGGGGCAGCTGATGATCATGATGTTTGCCACTTGACCTTTAATGCTAAGGGCGTAAGCAGCTGATGCTCATGATGCGCCCGCCTTGGCTTTGAATGCTCAGGGGCCTGGGTGGCTGATGCTCATGATGCTCGGAGATTTGAGTTAGAAAGCCGGGTCAGCACCAACTGATGCTTACGCTCCCGGGGGCTTGGGTTTGAAAGCCAGAGCCAAGCACCAGCTGATGCTCATGATGCTCGGGGGTTTGCTGAAAGGTCGGGCCCGCACAAGCTGATGCTTGATGCTCGGGGGTTTGGGTTCGAAAGCCCGGGCCATAACCAGTGATGCTCATGATGCTCGGGCTTTGGGCCTGAGAACCCGCGCCAGCACCAGCTGACGCTCATGATGCTGGTGGCCTGATTGCCCCAAACACGAGCATCATGGCATCATGAGCTTCAGCTGCGAGCATCAGCTGCGCCCGTGTTTGACAACACGTCTGCCGAGGCCTCGGGCTGCAGAGGTATGGGTACCAGAAAGCAGGCACCTCCCGGCACGGCAGGTTTGCACCCCTTTATTTGGGTAGCCCGACCCACACTCCCCAGCCCCCCCCGCAGCCCCCCCCCCCCCCCCCCCTCACCCTTCGACAATCAGATGTGCACAGAAAAAAAAGAAATAGACAGTCCAACTCCAATACGCTCACATTCTCTCACCGTAACCCAACACCACAGCACCTCGAGGCCTCACTAGGCTTGGTCACCTTAGTCAAGCCAATATTCACCCAGCCAACGCGCCTCGACCTCCATCTGCACCCCTGCACGCTGCGGGATGTTCCAGTCTGCCACGAGACGGCTAGCAGAGGCAACACCTCAACAGCGCAACAGGGTTCTGGGTATTCCATCGAAACCTCTCAAGCGAGAGGCCCTGGCAACAATGAATCGATCCGGGGACGAGCACTGCAGAACAGTCACCGAGGCCTTCTAATCCGAACAAGTTGGCAACGAAAAAAGTAGGGCGAAGTCTCCCAAAACCAAACAATCCCAGAATGCATCCGCCTGTGGAGACTGCACTGTCGAATACAACCTTCAATCCACAGCCCAGCGAAACTTGCAAAAGAGCAGCTGGGCATCACGAGGAGGAGTGCCACAGCTGCTGGGGCTGAATCCTGCAAGTGCCTGCAAAAGGTCAGAACTTCCGTAACCTTGACTGAACTACTCTGTGCGCCTCAGCATGCATATGGATGCATATGGTTGCGACTCTGCGAAACAAGCATCCCGGCATCTTGCATCGCATGCTCACCGATCCAGGGCCTCTCCGGCAAAGCAAGCTTCCGTTCCGGGCCTGTCCGACTGTGGCACTTGTTCAAGGCCCCCGTTGCTTTTTTTACCAACTACTGAACATGTCGGTTCTACAGCTGTGCATCGCTAGACGGTTCAACTTAAAAGCTCTCCTTCTACCGTCGCATGTTCCGGAATGCATATGGCATATGGAAGCTTCTCGGAGAGTATGCTTGTGGAAATAAAACATGAAAGAATGAAAGAATGAAAGAGTGCGGGCCTGGCTCCTGCGTTGGCTTCACGCTCTCTGGAGCTGCAAGCCTTCGGAGATATGAGAAGCTACACACCCTTACATCGCCGACACCCGAGCCTGACAACAGACGCGCAGGCCGTTCAAATGGTAGGGCCCTACAAGAAAAAGCTTGAGAACCCATGCTGCTGCGTACAACTCTGCTCCTTGCGAGGAGTGATCGCTGCAAAGTACGGTGCAAGAATTTCGATAAAAGCCCTGGCACCTAGGAAGACTCAGGTATCGCGTCGCAGTTCTTCGATCTCAGGTGGCATCAAGAAGATGCCTGTGGTCCATGTGAGAGAGTGTTCAGTCGCGTCTCTTCGTATACGTGACACTGCTGAAACAGGTGCGTGTGATTTCCGACTTCTTCGCCATAAGTGCAAGACTCTGGATCTAGCCGCAAACTTATCGGGGTTACCTTAGGCCAAACTCATGAAACAAAAAACCGTCTCCGCGGTTGGACTACATGTCTCTTGCCGGCGAAGGCTTGCAAGCTACACTGCGTGGGAAATGTTTTGCGAGCATTTGCCTCAAAGGTCAAGAGCATCATGAGCATCAGCCTTCAGCGGTGAGGGTCATGAGCATCAGCTGCTCCCGTTTTGGCGTGCTCATGATGCTCGCCGTTGGGTCGGGGTAACACAGGATGCTCATGATGCTCGCTGTTGGGTCGCCTTCGAAGCAATGAGGCCAACACGGGAGCAGCTGATGCTGCTCTTGCATTGCCGCGACCCAACGGCAAAAAACGCACCATGAGCATCAGCGGTGAGGGTCATGAGCATCAGCTGCTCCCGTGTTGAGATCATTGCCTCAGAGGCGGCCCAACGGCGAGCATCATGAGCATCAGCTGCCCTTGCGTTGCCGCGACCCAACGGCAAAAAAACACCATGAGCATCAGCGGTGAGGGTCATGAGCATCAGCTGCTCCCGTGTTGGCCTCATTGCCTCAGAGCCGGCCCAACGGCGAGCATCATGAGCATCAGCTGCTCCTGCGTTGCCGCGACCCAACGGCAAAAAAGCACCATGAGCATCAGCGGTGAGGGTCATGAGCATCAGCTGCTCCCGTGTTGGCCTCATTGCCTCAGAGCCGGCCCAACGGCGAGCATCATGAGCATCAGCTGCTCCTGCGTTGCCGCGACCCAACGGCAAAAAAACACCATGAGCATCAGCGGTGAGGGCTGCTCCCGTGTTGGCCTCATTGCCTCAGAGGCGGCCCAACAGCGAGCATCATGAATCATGAGCATCAGCTGCTCCTGCGTTGCCGCGACCCAACGGCAAGCATCATGCGAGAATCAGTTGCTCCCGTGTTGGCCTCATTGCCTCAGAGGCGGCCCAGCAGCGAGCAGCATGAGCATCAGCTGCTCCCGTGCTGCCCCGACCCAACGGCGAGCATCATGAGCATCAGCTGCTCCTGGGTTGCCCCGACCCAACGGCGAGCATGATGAGCATCAGCTGCTCTTGTGTTGCCCCGACCCAACGGCGAGAATCATGAGCATCAGCTGCTCCTGTGTTGCCCCGACCCAGCGGCGAGCATCATGAGCATCAGCTGCTCCCGTGTTGCCCCGACCCAACGGCGAGCATCATGAGCATCAGCTGCTCCTGCGTCGCCCCGACCCAACGACGAGAATCATGGATCCAACGGCGAGCATCATGAGCAACCTCTCTTGTGTTGCCCCGACCCAACGGCGAGCATCATGAGCATCAGCTGCTCCTGTGTTGCCCCATCATGAGCATCAGCTGCTCCTGCTTTGCCCCGACCCAACGGCGAGCATCATGAGCATCAGCTGCTCCCGTGTTGCCCCGACCCAACGGCGAGCATCATGAGCATCAGCTGCTCCTGTATTGCCCCGACCCAACAGCGAGCATCATGAGCATCAGCTGCTCCTGTGTTGCCCCGGCCCAACCGCGAGCATCATGAGCATCAGCTGCTCCTGTGCTGCCCCGACCCAACGGCGAGCATCATGAGCATCAGCTGCTCCTGTGTTGCCCCGACCCAACGGCGAGCATCATGAGCATCAGCTGCTCCTGCGTTGCCCCGACCCAACGGCGAGCATCATGAGCAGCAGCTGCTCCTGCGTTGCCCCGACCGTGCGGCGAGCATCATGAGCATCAGCTGCTCCGGTGTTGCCCCGACCCTGCGGCGAGCATCATGAGCATCAGCTGCTCCCGTGTTGCCCCGACCCAACGGCGAGCATCATGAGCATCAGCTGCTCCTGTGTTGCCCCGACCCAACGGCGAGCATCATGAGCATCAGCTGCTCCCGTGTTGCCCCGGCCCAACCGCGAGCATCATGAGCATCAGCTGCTCCTGTGCTGCCCCGACCCAACAGCGAGCATCATGAGCATCAGCTGCTCCTGTGTTGCCCCGGTCGAATATTAGAGCCCTTTCAAAATTTCTCTAACATCCCCGACCCAACGGCGAGCATCATGAGCATCAGCTGCTCCTGCGTTGCCCGACCCAACGGCGAGCATCATGAGCAGCAGCTGCTCCTGCGTTGCCCCGACCCTGCGGCGAGCATCATGAGCATCAGCTGCTCCGGTGTTGCCCCGACCCTGCGGCGAGCATCACGAGCATCAGCTGCTCCCGTGTTGCCCCGACCCAACGGCGAGCATCATGAGCATCAGCTGCTCCTGTGTTGCCCCGACCCAACGGCGAGCATCATGAGCATCAGCTGCTCCCGTGTTGCCCCGACCCAACGGCGAGCATCATGAGCATCAGCTGCTCCTGTGTTGCCCCGACCCAACGGCGAGCATCATGAGCATCAGCTGTTCCTGCGTTGTCTCGTCCCAACGGCAAGCATTGTGAGCATCAGCTGCTCCTGTGTTGCCCCGACCCGACGGCGAGCATCATGAGCATCAGCGGTGAGGGTCATGAGCATCAGCTGCTCCCGTCTTGGCCTTATTGCCTCAGAGGCGGCCCAACGACAACCACTGCACGACACGGTTTTCTTGATAGGCTACGCCTTGTTGAGCCTTTGTTGCTTGGTGCAGTTGATGCTGGCTTGGGAGACAGGTCTCCGGCGGCTCGAGTTGGCAAAAGAGTTTGCGAGTGATGCGCCGTTTGTTTGTTGAGGAGCTTGCAAGAGTTTTTCGCGGGATGGCCAATGCTCTTCGTCGCTAAATACACGATCCTACTCGAATTAAATGAAATGTTTGTCGTCAGGCCGCTCGCAAGACGCAAGACCCTCAACATCCCTCAACTGCCAGAGCTCCATAATCCAAACTTCAAGCCTTGTAAGCCTTGAGAAAGCACCGCATTGAAACATCCAACTTTCCCGCCTAACGTCCGCACCCCGGCTGCAGCCGCTGCCGCTGCCGCTGCCGCAGCCGTTGAGGCAGCAGCTGGCAGCTGCAGCGGGGGCCCTGAGGCCGAAAAGCGCAATGACTACGGTGACTACAAGTGACTACAAGTGACTACAGGTGACTACAGGTGACTACAGGTGACTGCAGGTTACTCCAGGCTAGTACAGGTTATTACAGGCGATTGCAGGTGATTGCAGGAGACCACAGGTGACCACGGGTGACTACAAGCCACTACAGGTGACCACAGTTCACCACAGGAGGCAACTACAGGTGACTGCAGTTGACTACAAGTCACTACGGGGTTTAGGAACTCGAACTTATGCTTCGAGATGTTTACACAGCTGGCGGCTCAGTGCATGCATGGGCTGAACACTTCTGAATCTGCCCGGCCGCTAAGATACAGCAAAGCACAGTTTCTTCCAAGCGGCTCTGCGACCACGGCTCTTTTCGGACTGCCGCCTGCGGCAAATTTCAAAGACTCATCAATCCCCAAAAGTTGGCTTCGAAGGGTGAGATACGTTCAAGCGTTTTCAATTGTTCTTGCTCTTTGCACGCACCCGCTTAACACTGCTAAACACCCTTCGAGATGAAGGCCTGGGGGGGGGGGGAGGGTCCGGGAAGACGAAAGGCTGATACAAGCGGAGTGTGCTAGGAGTGACGAATCCAGGATTATGCGACGAACTGCTTCAAGCACTGTCTATCATCTCATCCGAACGAACAATGCATGCAGCTTCGTATCCTCAGACCGTTAGGGTCGAGCCCGAAAGCATGGCCATGCAAAGTGCCGCCTTTACTTTTTTGGACAGCGGGGCAGCGCACACACATTCCTGCGCTGCCAGGTCAACAACTTGCCCGGGCGCCTGTCTTCTCACTGGAGGCTGCATCATCCCCTGAGCTCGAGGGTCACCCCTTGTTTGCATGGCTTCATGAGATTTCATGATCCAAGCTAAGCCGCTAAGCTTCAAGAACTTCCCCCCTTTACGACGTTATCATGCTGCGAATGTGGCCTTTTTCAGTTCTCTTGATCCTGGTTGCTCCTTCCGGAGCTCTTTTGTTTGTAATCTCTGCTTGCCGTTCTGTCTGCCATTGCACACTTTGGCCGAGCGACGCTCGGCTGCAGCAGCTTCGGCAACTTCGTGCGCCTCTCAACAGGGAGAAGGGAGGGGCTCGGAGGGGCTCGGAGGGGCCTGGGGAGGGACTCTCTCCAACGACTCTCGAAGTCGCAGGACTCGCAAAGTGTTGCCGAATCACTTCTTTCGCTCTGTCCACAAAGGCTCAATACAATCTGGCGACGTTGAGAGCTCAGCGTCAACATGCTGCGCGAAAGGCAATAAAAAGCAAGAGAGTCAAGTGCCAAGACATGTAGAAACAAGTTGTGGTAGAGAGCTGCTAAGCTGCTAAACTTTGCATCACCGGCAAGGCGGAGCTGTGGAGTTTCAATGCTGCCATCCTTCGCATTTTTTCCGGAGCCCTGCGGCTCTACGTCCACAACATCTGTTACATTTGTAAGCGGCCCCAAGACCACAATTCCTTTCTGAAGGCCTGTTTTGGAACGGCATTCGATGTCCCGCCCCCCATCTGACTCTCTCAACGGATAATATTAACCTTCACCCAGCTTTCTCTCACGACTTCTCACGAAACCCCTACTCCAAGCCGAGACGGCCACGGAAAGCCACGGAAAGCCACAGAAATCCACAGGAAGCCGAGAGCCTTGGTTGCTCCAGCGAGGCGCTCGCGCGGACCACCGCGCAGCTCCAGGAGGAGCCAGCTGAGCGGGAAGGGCCAGCGACAGTCTGAACAGCGGCTGACAGCATGTCTATGGACTCTCTACGGATGTCTGAAAAGCAACGAACACCTGTAGCCGTACTGAGGGACGACCCTGGGACCCTGACCACTTTCGAAACCCAACTCCGAGACCTCGGCGTCTCGCGCAGAGATGCATCGCAGCCCGCACTTCGGGCTGCCTGGGCAAGCCAAGGAATTCGAGTGCCCGGGGCTTGGGGCCAGATGATCCTTCAGCCTCAGCAGGCACTAAGATGCATTGTCTTCGGCTGCACAGTGAAGACTGGGCTTGGGACGTCACACACACACACACATCTACAATCTACCGCGACATCCCTGAACAGCCTTGGCTCCGTCATCTCACCAATCCGAGTCGAACCGAAGTCGCAACACGCAATCGCTGCAGGTTTGCTCTCACTCTAGCTGGTGCGCTTGCTACCCGACCATTTTGCCCCAGGCACCTCATCAAAGCCAAGCGGGGCGAAGGGCAGCAGATTCTTTGGGAGGAGGAGCGTCGTGGTGGGAACCACCTTCAAGGGTGATCAAGCTGATGCATGCTCGTGCTCTAATTATTCGGGGGAGTGCAAGCAAAAATGGCCCAGCAAATCTGCTGAAAGCCTGGCATCAACGGGCACTAATCTCACAAGCTTTCCATCGGAGGCAGAACGCCGCAGATCTCAGAGCTTGCAATGCTTTATGATGCTTTATGCCTCTTGCCTCCGGGAACAACTCCAAGTCATCCACAATCAGCTGCAACACGCAGAGGCATTTCGGCATAGTGGCCCCGAAGATCTCCTCGTGAGCGCAACATGAGGAAGCAACAGCTCTGAGAATCACAGTCTCTTCGCCTCTTCCAGATTGGTCAAGGTTGAAAGTGGCAAGTGGATGTCTGAAGGCTGTTCCGTGGGGATCCAAGCCGCACAACTTCTGAAATATTGGGCGAGCATCGACTACGGAGCGCGGGCGGTCGTGGCACAGCTCCTGGAAGAGCAGCCGAGATTCAGCCGTGACAAGAACATCATGCGAGGCCGCAGGCACGGCTGGCAGCCTGCCCATCATAGGGAATCATGGGCGACATACGCTCTGGCGTGCAAACCTGCATTCCTGAAGCCGCGTGCTGGTCGCAAAGCGCCTGTGACAAGAGACTTCCGAGGCTCCTCGTCTCCATCCCGGGTTGCGACTAAAGCAAGCTCCTTTGCTGACAGAAGAGCCGCACTTTAGGGTTGCTCCTAGCTACTCGAGTTTCAATATTTACACATAAGGTGTTGCCAAGGCCGAGAGCAGCAACTCTCCACGAATCTGATCACATTCAACAATCCAGATGACGAACATGCCAGCTCTGAGGCCTGGAAACCTAAAGTCTCAACCTCGCTTGGGAGACCTTTATATGGCCTGCGCTCCGCGCTCCGTGTTCTCGAACCTAAACCCTAAACCTTGAACTCGCAACCCCTGAACCCGAATTACTAAGCTACTGTGAACTTTAGGGGGGGATACCATGAAGGGGTGGGGGCTGGCGCATATATACCTGCGTGCCACGTCGCCCGGAGCTTGTGGATTTTGTTCCCGCGCTTGCCAATCAACCAACCACATTCCTGGCATCCATGAGATGGCATGATGGACACATGAGAACAGTCTTCGCTCGAAAGCATTCCTTGAGGTTGGCGCTGAGGCCCCCAAAACTTAGACAAAAGCTGATGCGCCGCATTGACAAGTAACCTCTGAAGGAAAAGAAAGAAAAGCCTGAAGGTGACCTGCGCTGCACTGTTGGACTACCCGCCTTGAGCATAGTTGAGACTTCTCGATCCGGCTACTCATCCCTCTCCACTGGACTCCTTCATGCGACCACAAGGACGGCTAAGTGTACCCTAAACCCTAACTGAAAAATTGACGTCGCCGAGATTGGCCTCAGCCACCACCAGCTGCCGCACAGCGACTCGGGCATTGCGGGCCTCAAGGATATCCCACAGAAGGCGGTTTGTATCAAAACTCATCAAAAGCAAGTAGGTCGGCAAAGAAAAAACAAAGGCGATTCTTTGCCTTTTCACCTCTAGCAAAACCCCAGGGCTCACGTAGAGGCTTCTCAGCACATTGCTGGAAGATAGCCATTACACAAACATGTCTAAAGAGGACGTAATTCTGGGGAAAGGTCCGGAGCAATGCGACAGATGCGAATCAAAAACACCCAGAGCCTCACGCCGCGCGATGCCAGCAAGTCCTGCGATCGGGTGCTTTGTCTGGCTTGGCACTAGTGGGTTCCAATGGACCCTGCGCTCTCAAGCAACGCCACGAACATCTACGTCGAACTTCACCACAGGGTCCGTTGCTGTGCCCATGAGCTAAGACGAGAGCTCCTTCTCCCCTCCAAAACTCCTCAAAACCTAGAGCCCAAAAATACCCAAATTCTTAAGTTGGAAAAAATAGACATTTAAAAAAAACGAACCCAGGGCCGGCTCAGCGCTTTCAGGGAGGGACGGGCCTGGGCCCAAAGGCCGGCGAGGCCCGTTCTGCCCTGACTCCTGGCTCACAGGAACCGGACACGTGTCAGTTCTTTAGTAGCCGTATGCGGTGTAGATGCGTTCGTTTGAAACGAAACTCTATGGTTCAAAAAAAGAGTGGACGACAGACACGTCAGTTGAATTCACCAGTTGACTTCCATGGTCGGCTCTGAGTGTGTTGGGGCGCGCGCGCTGTTCTTGTTTCAAGGTGAGTACTTGGGGATATTTTGATGGCGGGGCATTGGCATCCGCACTGAGCAGACGCCTGGCAAGCGTCCTGACAATTCTGCCCTTGCTGCTCTCCTGCTCGCCTACTGGCACTTCTTGGAGGTCGAAATGTCCTGGTGAGATACCATTGAAGTGTCATTGAAGTGTCATTGACATGTCATTGACATGCTTACACGGGGGGAAACCGGGGGAGGGGGGGGGGGGGAAACATCCCTGGGCAGCCGAGGGTCTCAGGGAGAGGATGCCGATCTCGGCAAATTCCACCAGCACCTCAGAGCGCAAGTGGAGATTCTCAAGGGTAGGGCCCAAACATCCACGAAAACACAAGAGGCTTCGCGGTCTTGGCTGTCTGATCATAAAACCACATGGAACCACACATGCAACACAGGACAATGTAACTATTTATATCGTAGTGAACTTTTACTGTAAATGAACGTGTATCTAGACATATATCAGGAAACTGTTTTCACACTTCTATACGTGTGTATATATCTTCTTTTCATTTGTGATTTCATATTATTGTATACGTCTAGTTCTCTTAAAAACCATATTCATAGAACTTTCGTCCCCAAAATGCCTCGTGCACGCGGGCCGCTGCCTCCACCAAGTTGGTGACCAACCTCGGTGTTGGGATGTTGAGATCCGCGGCAATCTTCATCTGATCTAGCCAGAGCTACCCCTGCCTGGCTGCCCCTGTCACAGATTGGTGCTCCTCTGTTTTACTGAAGCGTAGCCCTCTATCACATGGGACGCCTGCGGCACTCTGCGGCGGCAACTGTCTGGGTCTCATGCCCGTTGCACTTTACGCGACGCTGCGCGGCAATGCCAGCCACATTTCCAGGAGAAAGGTGGATTTCCTGGGCCGCAGAGCTTCATGTTAAAGAGAATTTCGAAGCTGAACGGTCCACGGCGGATGCATTTCGCAAGAAACTGTCGTTCTTTGTTTCCACTGCTTGGAAGCTTCGTGAACCCTGTCGGTTGAGGAGCTGCTTATCTTGGTCCTCCCCTCAACGTCCTCCTTTGGGAAGAGCTTTCAGGCTCGGAATGCAGGAGAGGGCCGGCAAAGGAAAGGCGAGGTGGCCTGGAGCGTTTGCACCAGAAACACAGAGAACTGCCGCCTGGCAGTTCTACCCCTGGGCGGTCTCAACTTCTGCAGCACGACGAAGCGAGCGCCAGCCCGTAGAGGTGCTCTGCCTGTTTCTGCACATCTTGCTCTGAGTCTCCTGCACAGCCGCTTCCACTTCCACTGGCAAATCCGGCCGTGACTTTCTTTTGCAGTCTGGAGAGGCGGCGCGACAGAGAAATGGCAGAACAGTGGGCCTGAAAGTTTGTTTAGCTCCAAACCCCTACTTCAAACCTCTTGACCTCTCCAGACAACTCAGAACGGTTTCGTTCTTGAGGCCCCGACGCAGCTCGACTCCTCGCGAAGGAGCTTGATGCGGTCCCCTCGCGCACCGATGAGGTGCCGACACGCCACTTCTGGGATCATCACCTTCCGAGATCTTCCGAGAACTTGAGAGCAGGCCACGCCGCCCTGCAAAACCCAAAACAGTCACCACAAGCCATGTCGATCTAAGTACAGCACTCGAGAAGGACATCGCAACAAGAGCGAATCACGCACATCCCCGACCCTTCCTCGAGTACACGCGCCGATGGCTCTGCAGAAGGCTGCACGGTGCCGGCCACCTTCCATCTTGCCATGCTAGTGATTCAATGTGATTCAAGACTGCTCCACAATGTTGCTCCTTTGCTTCTACATCCCAACATCATCAAACCCACAGCACTCCGAAGAAGAATTGGATGTTTGCGCTTCGGTTAGGGAACTCTCCCATGGCACATGGAAGCCTCCCGACTCGAGGCCCAGACTTTCAAATCCAAAACCCGTACAAACCCCAAGCACTCTCCGAGAAATTCCTGAACACCCCGTCCATGCCTGCCGCGGTGCAAACGCCTCACGCCGCAATTGAGGAATTCGGATGGTTTTGGGTTCAGTGTTGAAGTACCTTGCCGATGCTCAACCGCTTCGGCTGGTAGCGGGAAGCTGCCCCTAACTCTTCGGAAGCTGGATTCCAGAAACACAACACAGAAGAGCAACACAATAATCATCAAAATCCTCAGAGTGCCATGGTACCACTCTCAATCCCCCAAGCCCTGCAATTGAATGCTCCCCGAAGCTGCAAGCTCCCGACCTTCTCCAGGACGCCGGCGAGCGCTCGACGCAGCCGCGCTCCGTCGTCTGCCCAAAAGACCTCTGCGCGCCCTTCGGTGCCCTTCGGTGCCCTTCGGTGCCCTCGGTGCCCTTCGGCCCTTCGGCCCTTCGGTGCCCTTCGGTGCCCTTCGGTGCCCTTCGGTCCCTGTTGTAGGCTCCATGCTTAGATGGAGGTCGAGACCAACTTGTTCTCTACCACCAAGCCCAGGTTCATCTGCATCTGCTACAGCTCAGAAAACACCTTTCCGTACTACCCTATAAACCCTATAAACCCGATTAACCCTGTAAACCTAGAACCCTCTAAACCTAAAACCGATGATGCGACAATGCAAGGAGCCGCCAGGAACTCGTCTCTTGCACGGAACGCGGCTGGCAGCAGGGGCCCTGACGAAGCGAGCCGCTTATGGGATCTTATCGGCTGTGGTTTGGCGGGCGGGCGTTTTTGTTTTTTTTGGGGGGGGCTTCGGGCTTGCACTGCACTGTTTCAGTACTGGCTGCATGCCCGTGCGCTTAAAACGGGGCGTAGGACAAGTGAAACACGTGAGCTAGAAGCAGATGTGAGCTAAGCAGCCCCAACACGGGATGCGATGAGTCTAGGCAAGAAGCTGAAACGTGTGGCTGACACGGCCGACTGGACCATCGGCTGGACCGTGGGGTCGTCGTGGAAGTGGTGGTTGTGGAGTGACCGACGGGTGGCTCCCCCCGAGCGCTCGGCATCGCAGCGCTCACTCCCAACTGACATCATACGAATCATACGATATCACCTCACGTCCCTCTGCAAACAGGCCAACACTCTGCAATGACCAGATATGCCCCGCTCCTCTCAGTAGCTGTATGTTGGCACCACTGCCCATACGCAGCCGCTTGAGGCTCTCCTCACATGAATCGAAGGCTTCCTTGACTTGTGGCTTCATGCTGCGTTGACCTGGTCAGCCCCAGACTCTAAGAAAAGGTCCTCCCCGCGGTCGCCGAGGACCTGGACAGTCCAGCCAGGAAAGGCACAACGTCAGATGCTGGGAGCTTTTTTCAACGGGAACTTGAAACCTCAGGCTGCTTCATTGGCAGTCTGGGGGTGAAGGTGCTTTTTGCTTGTTTCGCTGGCCGCGTCGGGAACTCAACTCGAGGAGTCAGGTTCGCGATGCGTGTGATCACTCGAAAGCCCATCTTGTGGCAAAATATGCACATGTTCTATCCCAACTCAGAGCAGCGCTCGCTTAGAGGGTCCAATGGCACTAGACAAGCGCTCTGCTCATCTCTGCGCACGCAAACATGACTCACGTGACTTCTCGCCCTAGACTCCCGGGTGTTGGGATGGTTCTAGCCCGGAATTTCCAAGCTACAGCGACCCAGCCTGCCGAACCTGCCATTCGCTTCAGCAGAATCCGGCAGGGGAGATCGCTGGCGTTCATGGCGGAGGGCCATGAGTGCGGCTCTTGGGCGTTTGGGCGTTTGGGTTTTTGGGGTCTAAGTCTGAAGAGCTTGACGGTTGAGCGTGTCCGGGTAAAGGGGGGGGGGGGGGGGATTTTGGGCTTTGCCAGGGATGAAGGATGTTGTGGGATGAGGGTTTGTTGGACTGCCGGGAGCTGACTGGTCTCAGGCATCTGCTGACATGACCGTTTGAGACTGCTGGTCTCACCAGTGAGTGGTACTGCCAGGTACTGAAGCACTAGAGCGTGAACGCCGAATCTCACTTGCCTCAGCTAAGTGGATCCCACCTAAGAGTCCTCCCACGCACGAGGCGTGTGTTGCGTGTGTGGGTAGGTAGGTAGGTAGGTAGGTAGGTAGGTAGGTAGGTAGGTAGGTAGGTAGGTAGGTAGGTAGGTAGGTCGGTGTCGAAGTCCATGCGTGTGTGTGGTACGCATGCGCGCGACAGCAAGCGTCAAGCCGCAGCTGCCCCATCCTTGCCGAGGAAGTTGTAGAACGCACGCAGGACGGTATCCTGGCGCAGCGCTGGGATGTCTCCGTTGCTGAGACTCCTCCCCAGATTTCCCCTGGCTTTTGCTCATCCTGAGCTGTCAGAGGACCATGTGAATCTGGAGAATGTGAGTCCAGCAAATACGGGGGAATCTGGGACCACGTACAACATCTGGACGAACAAGGGCGCGAGAGAATTCCTCGATTATTCGGAATAGCCCCTTAATAGTATTACCAGTAGACAGAAGTGTTCTCTCTTCATCTCGTTCTCACACTACATGATTATTGGTAAGAATTGAAAAGACACGCAATAATAATAAGAAGAGGAAGAATAGTGTGCGAAGAGAAGACGTACGAAGAGAACGTAGGGGATTGGTAAGTGAAGTGAATTCATAAACAAGCGAACGTAATTCACGAGTGAACGAAGTCATAGCCTCTGTCTCTAGGAGTTAATCTGTTGAGTCGTGAGGTAACAGCCAGGATGGGAGAATGATGGTGAAAATGGCCAAATAATGAATCTTTTTAATAAGGCCCCTTTTGCGCTCATTTCGTGCCCGCATTAACGTTCATGCGTTCCTTATAACTTTCAGGCGTTCACTTATTCACTTATGAAGGGGGCAAATCTTGGAATTTGGGAATCTGGTCATCGACTCGACTCCATTCAAACTTTTTACACCTCCTAAACCCAAACCTCAAGTCTGAACTCGTAAACCCAAACCCTGCAGTATCAAGTAAGCCAGTTGCAATTTCACCCCGTTTTGGCCCTTGGCCGTAAATCCTTGAATATGAGGCTTTCTGGCTGCAAACTCTCCCTTCTTGCAGAATGGCTGTTCTGGTTGCAATTTAGCCCATCTGGTTGTAAATTCCTTATTCTCCATTACCCCCACCCCCTTCTTTTCCACCCCCCTCCCCTCCAATGCCCCCCCGCCCCCCCTTTGCACTTGGCCACTTCTTTCTTTGTCTGTTCTTGCTAAGCCACCCCGCGCCCCTCTCTTCCCTACTCCATTGTTTCTGCTGACAAGCAAAAAGAAGACGTCACCGATCAGACTTGATGCAAGTCCACCAGCTTGGCCCAATCACTGCAAAGACGACACCCTGATCAGGACTCCTCATGACCACGGCCTAACGAGACAGGCCAGTCAGAAGTGCATTGCAAATTTCTTTTCCTGTCAAAGAGACCGCCGAACGCCCCGGCGCAAGCCAGGGACCGTCGGATCGATATCGCCGACATCGCAAAGTTCGGGGGTCAGCGGCTTGAAGGTCCCTCTTTTTGGGAGAGTGGCTCTTTGTCCACGACTTTGGCACACCTCGCCCCAGGCTGCTTGGTGCAGTTGCCAACCGCCAAAAGCACACAGCCTCGGCAGCTACGAGTAGCGATGCACACGTTGCTCCGACAGGCATCATAAAACCTGCTTCAAAAGCTCTCAAGGTGTTCTTGATGCTTTCCTAATGATGGCTATGATACTATGCCACCCTCTCAGCCATCAGTGGTTGGGAGACGCTTCGCGCCGGTCTTTTGCAGAGCCAGCGTTCGAGGAGGGAAATGACCATGAGAGCTCCCCCCATGCTGAAGATGATGATGTCGCCCTAGCAAAAACAGATTGCTTTCAAGACTGCATTGGGAGAGCGGTAGTCAACAAGCACATGTGCTGGCCCGACACATCATCGACTTAGATCCCAAAGTATTGAAGAGATGTTTAGACATAGAGTTTGTCTGTCTGTGCCATGAACTCTGACTCCATGCAATGGCGCCTTCGCCTCATAACCACGCATTCCTGCGATGGTGCAAAAGCGCGATTTGCAATTTGCCGAAATCAAGCCTTCACAAGGCAATCACGGCATTCCCAATCAAACTGTCTGGACACCTGGATGGTGTCCTGGCCGACTACTCAGCCCAGCCCATGACTCTTTACATAGCATGGACACTTCACCATGCCTGCACCACGTCTCAGTCTACCACAACTCTTGAAAGCATGAAGCTTTAAGTCTACAGGTTTTGAGCTTCAATCTTGAGCGAATCGACAGCCTCCATTGCGCAGCTGTGGCGGCACGTCACAGTGAAAGGCCGCCGGGAGCTTGAAATCTGGAACCTCCGTAGCATGTTTGCTCAGACAGCAGCGCGGCAACGCGCCCCGTAGCCTCGCTTCTTTCTGTCTTCCTTCGTCATCTTCTGCTTCTTCTGATTCTGATTCTTCTTCTGTTTCTTCTGCTTCTTCTGTTCTTCTCTGCTTCTTCAGCTTCTTCTGGTTCCCCTCTCGCTCTCTCGCTCCCTCCCTCCGTGAGCATGCACACCCCCCCCCCCCAAGAGGTTGGTAGGCCCTTGTTGAATGGCAGCTTATGGGGATGATGAGTTTAAGTTGTTGAACACAATTAAGATTACATCTTTACTTTGTTACACCCAGGCCTACGAGCCTTCGAGCCTCTCCCCTTGACACAATAGAGTCCATAAAGGAGAATGTTTCTGAGGGCTTGGAGGTCATTTTGCGTGAGTTTTGTGCTGCGCTCAGGAGGGCAGGTTTGGGGCGCTGAACCCATCTCCGCAGTTTGGGGCATCGGCTCGCTCCTTCGGCCGCTCGCCCCTCCTGAGCCTGCAAACTGCGAAGTTGATCGATGCTGAATCTTCGAGGCCCCTTTTTGTGGAGATCTTCCCCTCTTGCAAGCCAAAGGGACGACCGAGTTGAAGAAGTCAAGCTCATGAATCATTCCGGTGCCTCGAAAAGGCTTGGGGTTTGGGGTAGGGTTGGATGGGATGGGGCCGTCACGCAGTCCAATCGGGCAACTCAGGATGTGGTGGAGTATTTGTCGCACTCCGCATCACGAGCGCAACGATGACTTTCAAAGCAGCAGCCCGCAGCAACTTGTCTAAGACTGGACGGCATTCTTACTAGACAGGCCTCTTCTTCACGAAATAGAATAGCCCAGGAAATCCTTCGTAAATTTGTGCCAACCTAACCGAGCTGCGAAATGTGGCTACCAACTCTACCTTCTCCGTCTCCAATGCCTCAGCAAGCCTTGGCAAACTGGAGCAAAGAGACTCTCTGGTGAACTCGGCGATTTCAGCGAACCCACATCTACGTTTGGCTTTTCGAGGCACAAGGGATCCAATGCACCGAAGTCGGCAGTCTTCTGCTTGGTAGGAAGGGTCTTGATCCAGTCGCTGAAGGCATTGCCTTAAGCAGCTTAAGCAGGGTTTTTCTACATGCCTCTCCATTTCCAAATCACTCCCAAACAGTGACGCGACTATGTTGCGGAGAACCGAACCATGACCATCTCTGCTGAATCACGAGTTATGGGCTTGGGCACTTCCTTGCCTTTGCCGAGCTTCCGATTTGCACACATGGCCTCATCCTCCCGCCCAGCCAGTCCCAAAGCACGCTGCATGGTGCGAAGGCAACCGCCTGGGCACACCACAAACTACTGTGTCGTAATCCCAACCCAAACACACCAGCCCGAATCCCCGACATGGATACTAGCTAAAAACCCACAATTCTAAACTAACAATTGTGAAGTTTTTACATTAGGGCTTCTGATATGTTGAACTGCTGGGACAAAGGCCAGGAACTTCTAACGAATCCCAGGTGGCCCAGGGGGGGGGGGGCGGGGTGGGCCCTATGCAGCCTTGGGCCTTGGGACTCAGCAAGAATCGGGAAGTCAGGTGTGCTCAGACCTGCACATCTGCAAATTGCGTTTGGATGCATTAGCCCAACATTTTGCGGACTCATTCCTTTAATTCATGTGACGCAGTCTCTCAAACATTCAGGCCGAGGCGCTGCCTGCGCTAAGGTTCCGGACTCAGCTGTGCGCCGCAGGAAGTCCTGACAGGATGAGCTCTCAGGGTTCAGGGTTCATAGTTCAGGGTCAACTGCCTGCTGCATGCGAGGTACTAGAAGGCCCAGAGCCTTGAGCCCGATCTGGCCCGCAGGGGTTGCAGACCCCGACTTCTAAATCCCCAAACCTCCTGAAGCTTCATGCCCTCAAAGACATTGGAGACTTTGCTTTCAAGACTCCAAAACTTCCCAAGAGCAACGGCTGATCTGCAACCGACTTGAAGCGTAGCAGCCCAGGCACCACATAGGCCGAACATGAACTGCTGGGGGCCACCTCTCCAAAATTGCAGGGGCTTGGTCCATTGGTGACTTCAGAACATTAGCGGATTGTAGCACTCTCTGACACCGTGCGAATTTGTGCGAGCATGGCGCAGCAACCGGTACATCACGACGGTCAGATGCATAAATCTTAGCAGAGTTCCTGCAACGGGCGCTTGCCAATAAGTAATGTTCGTGAGCTTGTTCCTTGCATTTTGCAGGTTACAAGTGGTTGCAGTGAGATGCAGTGCTCGCCCTACGAAACAAGCCTGAAGGCGAAAAGACCAAACCTTGCAACACACCTGCCATCACATCCATCCACTTGTCACGAACACAGCTTCAAACTTGGAAGCTCTCACATTCCGCACGTCACACAACAGAGCCGCAGAGAGAGCCACCCAGCAATGACTCACCCCTTAAGCAGAAAAAGGAAAGCCCTCCTACACCTGCAGAAACAAACGAAAGGCGAAAGCCTTGCCATGATACCTGCCAACTTCTTCAATTACAGAGTTTACAGAGAAAGAAAGAGCCAAAAAGGCAAAAAAAAAAAAAAAACGCTTACGGAAGCTCTCACTTCGAGGGGCCTTCTCCAGCCTCCAGCCTCGCTCCTCGGCTCTGCCATAGCCTTCGTAGCTCTCGTGGGCCTCTTCGAACTGAAGAAGAAAGAACCCGAGGAAACGAGAGGATGCGAAGAATATCAATCAAAGCAAAAGCGGGCCGACGCGTGGCCGAAACTGGGAAAACTCTGCCTCGAAGCGGCTTGGGGTGATGTACGTTCCCGTGTTGAGTCGTCTTTGTCGACACGAACCCCGATTCTTACATCCCATACATTCCCCTGATCCTACAGTAGACGCTTGGCTGCCTGCTTGAAGAAAATGGTCCAGTTGCTCTCAGGACCATGCTCCTTGATGGAGCGGTGGTGAAGCAACTCCAGTACCGCCGTTGCACCCGGCATGTAGCAGGAAATGTCCTGCAGTTTCTGGCAAGAATGAGAGAATGAGATGTTTATGGGACATTGGAAGGGTCTTTGCCAAACTCAACCGCTGTTACCCATGTCCTGAATCATATACTGGGCGAACTGGGTTGCATCGAGAGTCCCGTCGCACATGGAGAGGATGAAATGCGATGCCAACACGCAATCCGCAATGTCGGTGGCTCCGCCCCAGAGCACGGTCTCACTCAACGACGCCGAGCTGCAAACGGACAGCAGGGACGTGAGGAGGAGCTGCCCCATGGCGCGTAGCATCGCTTCCACTTCACAAAGATTCACAAAGTGTGACCCTTTCCACTACAAGGGCCTGTAGCGCAGTGGAGAAGACGCTGTGCGCTGAACAAAACCACACAAATGCAGCGGTCGTGCTCTTTCTCAAAACTGTGCGTCGACCTTGACCCACCTTCTGTTCACCTCATGGATTTCCCGATGCAAGAAAGATCAAGAAAGTACAAGTACGCGCCTGCTCCAGCAGCTCTCTCTCGGACTTGGCTAAGGCAGCCCCTACGGTCAGGGCACAGAATTGCTGTCTAACAATACCAATGAGAACCTACATAAGCTCCCAAGCTTCATCAATAGAAGCTCATCCGACCATGGACCTGGCCATAGGCCTCCTAGGGAACCAAACACACAAGCAAAAGAGAAGCAACGGAGGTGATCGCAAGTGGGGGCCAGATGCCTTCTCTCCCCAGAGGTCCCCAAAGCGCTTCTGGGCCTCGGCCCTGGGAGGCGCTGCGCCGCTCGAGGTCCGAGCGCTTCAGCGCCGC
Source organism: Symbiodinium natans (assembly GCA_905221605.1). Classification (NCBI taxonomy): domain Eukaryota; class Dinophyceae; order Suessiales; family Symbiodiniaceae; genus Symbiodinium; species Symbiodinium natans. The sequence continues at coordinate 539,276 of CAJNDS010001513.1, forward strand.
GTTCTCGCAGCGCAGCCTCCGAAGCTCCAGGAGAACTCGACAGCTTTCGGATCCCGCTCCGAGGTTCCGAGGTTCCCAAGACCTCCCGTCTTTCCCACCTCCGAGCCTAATCCGAACTCAACTCTTGCAGGTGGAAACTTCGGCCTGTTTTGTGAATTCAGCAGCGATGAGACCTGTGCGAGGGAGTCGCGTGTCAGGCAAAAGTAGCTGTTTTGTTGCATGAGATGTCACACGCACAGAGGTTTGCTTCTTGCACCGGGGGCTTAGTTTAATTCCCTGGCCAATGGGCCGAGGGTTTCTTGCCCCGTGGAACGATGTGGAACGGCCATTGGAAGCTTAGTGTTGGCAAAGGCATTCCGAACCGATCTCATTGACCCGAATGAGCTTGGGCCCAGGTTTTTCCAGAACGTTGTGGGGGAGATTCCAGACTTGCCACCTAAGCGAAAGTAAGCTGTGCTGCTCTCTTCCCAGGACATGACCCCACCCTCGCCTTTTGCTCATTGACCCTGGTTGCCGCACTCAAGGCCCGGTCGAGGTCGCGCAAGGCCTCGTCCAAGCAGCTGCATGCCGGAACATAAAATCATCCGGTCGCCCATGCTCTGGAGTATGAGCAGCTTCTGGGCAACACGTGCACGATGAGCGTGTGGTGAAAGACGAAAAAGTGTGTGACGAAGCTGTGAAGGCTCACAGGGCTCACTGAGACTCACTACCTGCTGAGGTTCGAACCGTGCCCGCCATGGCCCGCCATGTGCTCAACAACCACGTCTGTAAGATTCCCGTGTACACGCTGCTACAGACTTATTCCAGATCGTACACTCTAAGTCACAGAAAGTCACTGAATGTCACTGAATGTCACTGAAAGAATCCGACCCCCCCCTCCTCGTTTGCTCCAAGACCGCGAGATGGACCCTGTGTTCTACAATACAGCGTCCCCACCCCCACCTCACAGAAGACGGACTCGGACCAATGGCGCAAACAAGGAAGCTTTCTCAAAGATGCGAAGATCTGCTCACGTGTATCGTAGCCTCTGCTCTCTGAGTACTCCAAGCAGAGCCACACTTGCTTTGCTCTCACCTTTTCTGCCTCTGCTGGGGGCATAGTGCTTTCGCTCTCGCGAGGCTCAGCAGTATGCCTCACAGGAACCAGTTTGAACAGCCCAGCAAAAGCATCTGAGAAAAGCTCTGCTTCCGAGAGGCCTGGCGAGGGGGCCGCACCATAGGCTGGCGCACCTCCTCCCAAAGGATGGTCTTAAGTGAGTCTTCTTTAAGTCTTACGACATTTGAAGAAAACGAGTTCTGGATACCTTACCTCGGATCCGATCAGTCGCTACATATGAAACGCATGCCGCGGTACCCTAAGCCCTAAGCTCCCCCCGGCGAAGCAAACAACTTGGGTTTGGCCTCCCGCGGCTTCGCCAGGGGCAGGAGGATGACATTCCTCAGCCAGCGACGCCCGTTTCTGGGTGTCAAGGCGCTTCTATTGCATTTCTATGCCCACTGCGACTCCTGTCATGTAACCACGATTATGGAGCAATCAAGGCGGACGCTTTGACTGAATTGATGCTGTCGGCTAGCAACAGTCCCAGCTCTCCCCAAGATCACCTTGCTGCATTTGTGAGCTCATTGCGCCTTTTGAACTCGGACGTTCAGGTTCTAGAAACAACTTGTTCGCCACCTTTGGCCATGGCACATTCAGGGGCCCTTCAGGCTTACAGCAAGGTGCAGTCAGCAAGTAGACTCAGACGTAAACGTGTTGCATTCGCAGCTGCATTGGCCCAAAGCCCTATAGAACCATAGCCCCCCAAAAAACAGCAAACAAAAATTGACAGTTCACAATAACAAACCGGGAGATGCCCCATAAATTGTATAGCAGGCGTTGTTTGCTAGTTGCAACTTCTCTTTGTCCAGGCGGGCTTCTTCGACGAGGCCGGTGGAGGGGACTCGTGGTCGGTACGGGTTGGATTAAAGTAAAGCATGCTTTTTGTCGGTTGTTTGTTTGGGCGGTGGTGGTGGTGGGGGGTAACAGTTCCTTGTTCCCCACCTCGGTGTGGGGTTGTTAAATTTTAAACTCAACTCTTCTGCTCGCCCGAAACTCTCCTCGTCCGGTCGAGTCCTAGAGACCCTGGAGTGCCCAACCCCAGAGACCCTTGGAGTGCCCAACCCCAGAGACTCCCTGGAGTGCCCAACCCCAGAGACTGACTGAAATGCCCAACCCCAGACACTCCCTGGAGTGCCCCACCCCAGAGACTCCTGAGACTCCCTGCAGTGCCCAACCCCACAAACTGCCTAGAGTGCCCAACCCCAGAGACTCCCTGGAGTGCCCAGCCCCAAAGACTCCAAGGAGTGCCCAACCCCCAATTGTAAGCAAAAACTGAGAAATTTTTATCAGAATCAATATGTCTTTGTTTGAACATCTTGCTTGCGCTCTTTCCTTCTAACAAGGAGCAAGGTGGGGATGTTCGAAGAAAACATTTTTCTTGTGATTGTTGCGTTGCTTTGTTTCTGCCCTTTGCCTTGTGTTTTTTTAGCTTGTTGGCTCTCTCTGGTTTTTGTTTGTTGCAATTTGTTTTCTCTCACCGGTCTGCGATAAAAATGTTGCGCCCCCTTCTTTAGGACGAGACCGTGAAAGCCAAAAACAGTAAAGCCGACGAGACCGTGACGGCCAACAACAGTAGAAGCGGACGAGACCGTGACAGCCAAAAACAGTACAAGCGCACGAGACCGTGACAGCCAAAAACAGTAGAAGCGGACGAGACCGTGACGGCCAAAAACAATAGAAGCGGACGAGACCGTGACAGCCGAAAACAATAGAAGCGGACGAGACCGTGACAGCCAAAAGCAGTGAAAGCGGACGAGACTGTGACAGCCAAAAACAGTAGAAGCGGACGAGACCGTGACAGCCACAAACAATAGAAGCGGACGAGCGCGTGACAGCCAAAAACTGAAGAAGCTGACGAGACCGTGACGGCCAATAACAGTAGAAGCGTGAATGCCAAGAACAGTAGAAGCGGACGAGACCGTGACAGCCAAACACAATAGAAGCGGACGAGACTGTGACAGCCAAAAACAATAGAAGCGGACGAGACCGTGACAGCCAAACACAATGGAAGAGGACTAGAAGCGGACGAGATCGTGACAGCCAAAAACAATAGAAGTGGACGAGACCGTGACAGCCACAAACAATAGAAGCGGACGAGACCGGTCAGCCCGTAGAAGCGGATGAGCGCTTGACAGCCAAAAACAATAGAAGCGGACGAGACCGTGACAGCCAAAAGCAGGACAGCCAAAAAACAATGGAAGTGGACGAGACCGTGACAGCCAAAATCAATAGAAGCGGACGACAGAAGTTCTGGTACCCACTACCTAATCGGTCCCCTCTGTTTTTGACGGCGCCCCATGAGCAGAGGGGCCGACCCCCACCGCCAGCCCCAACCCTCGCATACCCCCAAACTCAACACCCGGGCTGTCAGTGCAGTTGCGAAGGATACCAAACAGGTCTCTCATTAGCCGGCACGGGTAATGCACCTGATGGACCTCCCATGGGCCTTTACCTGCTTTTTGACGCTGTTGATCTTATGGACCCCTTATGGACCTCTTTGGGACCCACATTCGATGGACTCTCTACGAACTTTTGCATGCATGTGCCTCACTCAAAACCACCCGAACAGCTGTGGACTTCCCATGCACCCTCGATCTCCTGAAACCCTGCCGCCCAATGGCCCTTTTGAACCCCCTTATCCCCCCACAATGAACCTCTTAAATGTCTTAAATGGTTCGGGGAGAACCTTCAGAGCATGGCCCCTAGTGGCCCCCGGGAAGATGTTGGAGGCGCGAGGCAGGTCGCGCAAAGTAGTAGAGACCGCCACGTGGTGAACTTCAAACAGCTCCCAAAACGCTCCCACCAGAGCCGAGATTCACGACCCCAGAGAGGACTAGGAAGACCAGGCACGAGCCGATGAGGACGCCGTTCCCTAGCAGCCAGTAGTTGACCTCCACCTGCTGAGCCCCAGGGCTTTCGGAACCAAATACACCATGCGATCGCAACATTGAGTCACCAAGAACCCAGCGGCCTTCTCTGGGTCCACAACCCACTGCACGAAGACTGGCTCGACCGGAGTAGACAAGCGGTAGACTGCTTTGGCCTGTTTGACCGCCTGCATGTACCTGGAGAATGTTTTTGGCAAGCTCTCAAGGAGAATATGGCTTCTGATGGCTTCTGATGGCTTCAGTGCACTGAGATGATCTGAGATGTCGAGGATTCTAATTAATGGCCAAGGCACTCTGGAGCAGCTCTTCGCAGCACGACGCCAGCATGAGCTTTCCTGGAAGCAACGCTGTGCCTTTTTGATCAACACCCTGGGCTGAGAAAGTCACCCAAAGACCCAAAGGAGACCCTCGCAGTGCGCTTCGGCTCCTATCCCAGGCATCATCGCACTCAAAGTCCCCGCGAGCGCTGCAGCAGTCCTGGCAACGCACAAACTGCACTCGTTTCCATTCTGCAAAGCTGACCAGGCCGACGCTCCATCGCTTCATGAACGCCACAGCTGGACCAGCTAGATTCAACTCATGCTGCAAAAAGCGCACGCGGTTCTGGGAGCGCGCCATGACACGCAACAGCCCGCGCTGGCACCTGGCCGGCGGCCCAGAACTGGATCGTGTCGGGCTTCGAGTCGTCGATGATGGGCGCGACGCAGTATCTTGAGTCACTGAGGCGGCCCAAAAGTCTTCCAAGCTTACTTTGTCAGGTTAAAGGATGCTGAAGTTGCGAAGCCCTCAGCACCTAGCAGGACCTCACAAAGATCAGCAAAAAGTGCCAGAAGTGCAAGTTGTCGCTTGCAACAGCTTGCAACGGCTTGCGGACGGGGCACACCGACCGGTCCTTGAAGCCCAGGCCTGCCCAAACAGTTCAGGCGGGGAGGGGGTTTTCGAATCAAATCGTCCATAGAACTCGGCTTTTGGGACGTTAAGCGTAGCAAAATTGTTGCCGCTTCGTGCGCGAAAACTCTGTGCTAAGCAGCAAAGGTGTGCAGGGCTAGCTTTCACGCCGAAATCTAACTCAAACCCGAAAACCGAATCATCGCGAAACATCCGGAAGAGCACTCCCAGCGCTCCTCTCCCCGCGCCCTCAGTGGCCTCTTCTCGCATCGACGCGCGCTTCCTCTGCGAAGACCAGCTTCCTAGTGGAGGGCAACATGGGGCAGCATAGGGCAGCATAGGGCAGCTTAAAAAGCTTGAAGGGCCTGTGTGAGGGTACTGGGGTGCTCTCCAAGGTGGGCTTGAGTGCTGAGCCCTGAGATCTTCGAAGCTCAGGAGTCCACAATGAGGAGATTTCGACTTCGAGGGATAAAGTGGATGAAGCCTTCCGGCTAGCCTCCAACCCCTCCAGCAACAGAAAGGGGAGCTCCCTCTTTCACTCCCCCAAACGTAAAGCACTCATCTCTCAACCCACTCAACCTCCCAGCCAAGATCAGAGCTCGTTGGTTCCAAGTGGCCCGGCGTCCAGATAGCCCGCAGCCGGTTCGGAGGGCAGCACGTTCCTCATGCACGTCACGAAAGAAGGTTGGGGTGTAGAGTCGGGGCCGCCAGCAGCTCAACATCGTTTAGCTGTTTAACCCTCAAGTCTTTGCGAGGCTTGTCAGAAGAAGGATGAGCAGAGCGCGCGCTCTGGATCATGGAGCTAATTCTGGAACTTATTCATGGATCTGCGTGCTGCCAATATGCCGCCAGCTGTGGCCTTATTGAGGAGACTGCGATACGGGATTGGTTTGGACACCAGAGATTCCACATGGTGCAAGTGTCGACACGACACGGACGCTCGCTGATGGTAAGCGTGGCCGGGGTTCAAGGTCGCCTGAAACCCTACCGAAACATGAACCCAGTGAATCGAGGGTCCCCCGAGCATAACAAAGCCGCAATGAAGCCACGGCTCACGTACGAATGGCTGGATCGGTAGAGCCAGTACTGTGAGTAGAAACCTCGGCTGCTGGAGCGGCCCTAGGCAGCCAAGGCAGCTGGCCTGTTGTGTGCGGTACAGCTGCAATCACTGAAACAGTAAATCAAAATACCGCATCCTCAGAAGTGCCAACAGCAAGTAGTGTATCACGTCGCCTCCATACCCTTGAAGCCTGTGTGCTCTTCTTGCGATAAACGCAAGCCCCGCACTTCTATTTAGCCTGACCACATTTGTCACAGGTGGTCAAGCGCCCACCGAACACAAGAAGAAGCCGCCTACAGCGGCCTTTGCGCAAGAAGGGAGCCTTCAACAGACAGATGCAACGTGCTTGGTGCCTCCAAGAAGCTCTTGTAGGCCACCAGCCCCAGGCACGAGGACACGACCACTCCGGCCATGCAAGAAAGCGGCAGTACAGTGTGCCACTCCTGGCAAACTCCAAACAGTTGCCACACCAACACCACCTTCAAACGGACCACCCCTGACCGCAACATAAAGTTCGTGCAGGAAAGCCCCCCAGTCCTGCACGCCATGCTGCGCATCGTGGCGCGCATGCCAGATGCACACGGTTAACAACGTCAGTGCGATCACCCACCTCCCGTGGTCAGAACACATTGGGGGGGAGTTGGGGAGGCTCCTCTTGGAATTCTATGTCTCAGCCCTGCCGATCACCGGCCGAGCACCATGTCTGCCAGCACAATGGTCAAAGTCCCTCAAGTCCCTCAAGCCAAGCCACACTGTCAGTGGCATGCTGTGGTACATGGACGCGAAAAGGAAGCCTTTGCAGCTTGGTGGCGATGTGAGCGGATCCAAGAGGGCTCGTGGAGGCATCACTGCAATCATTGTCTCACTTGTTGGGCTGCGGTTTTGGCTCGACACTGCGCCTCCGAGATGTTTTTGGCTCTACAGGGTGCGAACATGCAAACGCAAAGCCGCCAAACCCAAAGGCCGAAAGAATGTACCTGGAAATTTCGCTGTTGGCACGCTTTGGGTGTGGATGCTGAAGCCATCTGAAGCCCTCTAAGTCCTCCAAAGATGTTTAAAAACAAACATACAAACTCGAACCATGCTGCTCATGAGGACGCAGACCAGCCATGGCAGTGAGACAAGCACCGCGAGCTCGAAATAGCCTTGGCTTGTACAGACTTCTTTAACAAAGGAGGGGTTGCCCCTGCTCTGCAGACCTTTGAAGCCTCCTGCTACAAATCTTTGTGATGCTTTGTGTGAATGCCGGCGCATGGCCCGCTTCTTGTGAACTGGCTAGACCCTGCTGCCATGTCCGGCAAGGTGAGATGGGGTGTTACAACTTGCTGCACCGAAACTGCCCAGTACTGTGCATCAAGGCGGCTATACCGGTCCCAAGTGGCATCGTCCCAGTGTTTGTAGACTGTCCGCAACCTCTGCTTTGCAGGAACTTCGCTTCTCTGACAGCTCAGCGGTGCTCAGCGCCAAGCGGTGTCGTGCGTGGTCGGAGCTCTCTTCACTCCATGACCTACATCTATTCGAATCTATTCCATGTACTACATGGCCGTTGATCTAAATTCTAAATTGCTTTGCTGGGGGTTGGGGAAACACCCCTTCTGAATTTTCGCTGATCTTTAGGGCGGACAATTGCGGGCACCTCTGGGCCCGAACCACACTCCTGGAGTTCACTATGTCTACGGCCACAAGGGTCGAGTCCAGCTTAGGGTCGAACATTGGGAAAGGGTGGAGGGTAAGAGGTCTGAAGGGAGGTGAGCTTAGGATTCAGTTCAGGATAGAAGGGCCCAGGGAGGGCTTGAGGGGCTTGCGTGGACCACGTTAGAGTTGGAGCCTTGCAGGTATACGTCAGACTTTTGTTTACACTGCTTCTGCCGTCTCGGGTGATCTGCATAGAGACTGCTTCAACATAAGAACAAATACGGGATGAGTGATTTTGAATTTTGCTTGCGTCGGATGTTACTTGAAAAACCTTCATTGTTTCTAAGGGGCACGGGACTTTCGCAGAGTTTTTGCACCCAGAAACACAGATTTCCTGAACTGGGCCAACGTTGAGTTTTGGATCGCTCGCGGACGCTACCATGTCATGGAAATGTAGGTTGCGTAACAAGCTCCTTGCAAAGACATTTAAGATCAACACCCACATGACCACACATGTCACACATGTAAAGATCACTTGTGGCTCATCTTATCCGGAGACGTTTCACACGCCCTGCACAGGAGCCGAGCTTACAACTCACATGAGGAGTTAGCAACCCGTCGCGGCAGCATCTAACCAGGCTTCATGCCAAATTGTGCGTGCATCACCCTTGAAGTACAGAAAACCCTCTGCGCCAGGGCACCATGGCAGCTTCATTCGTGTACAGGATTGTACAGGGGCATGTCGCGGCTCCCTGCTTCTTTTGAGCCACACTGCGGCGGCACAAAACAAAGGGTTTCGAGGCAGTTACCCCCCTTGGAGCCCACGTTTGCTCCTTCAAAGAGCAATCCGCACTTTCCATGATGAACACGACGCCCGCAACTTTCACGTCGCTCGAGCGCTTCGGTCTGCTGTAAATAAGCAATCAACGTCAAGTTTCGAGACTTCGAGAATTGTAGGATCCCAACTGGGCCCTGGCACAAGGACTTCCGGATTTTTTAAAGCACTCGGATATTTAGTCGGGTGGCGAGCGGCACATGGACCCTGCAAGGAAACTACGACAAGTGACACGGTGACCTTTGCCAAGCACAGCAGCATGCAGCGGCACTGCAGCGTGCTGCTACGGGATCCGAGGGGTAAGGGCAGAAGACATGTCCTGACGCATAGTGCTGCCTGTGCTTGCACGGTTTACACTACCACACATACTCTCCATGGCCGACATCTTGGCCTGATCCTTCTTACAACGATGAAAGCCTTCAAGCACGAGAGGTGGTCTCCAAAACAAGGAGTGGTTCAGATGGATGTCTTTGTCACACAGGCGGCATACTAGTCACCAATCATTCCCAGTCTCACTATGTCATAGTAACTATGAGGTATGGGGTGAGCTGGCGGATCACTGGATGCACGCTGGCTGGAGGATGCTGAAGAAGGGTCCGGCACCAGGCAAAACGAACTAACCTTGAAGACACCTTGAACAGCTTGAGGGCGCATATCATGTTCCAGAAGGCTCAAGCACACTTGACTCAAAAGGACATGGCGGTTCATTCCACTTTGCCTAAATGCGCGCAAGAAGGCTGCAGAGTCGAGACATAGAAACTGGAAAAGACAAATCAACCTGAAGACAAGACTGGAGATGTATTGAGCTGTGTAACTTTTGCCTGGTACCAGGGACACTGCGGTAATTCTAGCCTGTGCTTTCGCAATGGATCAGGCAGGAAATCATAGGAATCCCCCGAGACGGTCAACCCTACATATGTTCAGTCTACAGTGGGCAACTCTATTGATTGGGGGATCCCCCTGCTGCAGGAAGGCCCGCGAGGCATTTCGGAGGCATAAGCCCAACAATCTTGTAAATTTACGCGATCTCGAGCATGTAGGACAATGTGAGTATATACGAACTCCAACCCTAGCCTCATGCTAGCCTGCAGTTTGGCGTGTGGCAGCTGATACATTACGATGTGTTTGCCACAGCCAGTCCTTCTGCAGACATTCTTTACTGCTTCCGCACCGATGCAACAGCAGCGGGGTTCTACCAAACGGCAATGCGAAACCCATCACTTGTGCACACGCACGGAGCCGCTTTGGACCTCACCTCGGCAGGGATGCATGTAACCAGCAGCCTTCCCGCTGGAGTGATGTTCTGTTTCTGCATGTGTTAACCAGCCTTTGTGACCTACTCCCATCCGCACACCCCTCAGGCCGCCACTTCAGATCCCCAAGCTGCCACTTGAGGGCTCCATGATGTGAAGAGGCGACTAGCTCGTCACCTGCAATCGTCACAGGTTACATGCGGTTACATGCGGTTGCCCATGCGGAATCCGAAATATGTGTTCGCGTGACTGTAGTCAGCCCATCTAAGAGGAAAGTCACAGTGTGCACGGATATCCCCCCAACCTCGGGAGTCAAAGGACAAGCGGTGGCGCATCTTGTCGTGCGGGAGGCGAACCTCATCAGGATATTGAAGGGCGGCGCAGAGCTCCTTGTTGCTCCCGAATTTTCTTTGCTTTTGGCGGATACGGCCCGGTCCACTGGGTTGCTAAAAAATGCCGTACTCGTGCTCCCAAGGCTTCCAATCAAATAGTTTCCGGATGTTCTTAACACTTTTGCGCTTGGGCCCGCTTGGGCTTGGAACAAGAGCAAAAACGCGCCTCTCCGGCAGGGGTCCAAGACTTTCCGTGGAAGTCGGCCTCCAGCACAACCACCTCAAGAAACGCACGAGTCTGGTGAGTCCTTTAGTAGGCCATGTAGGCCCGACAGCACACTGTCACAGGCTACACCGTGGTTACGCTGCACGCTTTACAAAATAACCTTCCGTGGGCAGCAGGGGGCTCGCTTGCCGCGAATGGGGCCTCATCCTCGCCTTCGGCCGACACAGCAGCGCGGAAGGTTCCTGGGAATGAAAGAGCAAAGGATAGCAAAAGCACCAAAAGTGACATTCTTTGTGACTGTGGTGCCCGCAACCTTGGGGAAACTTAGGCGGTTCTGGGCCCGGCGCCGCTGGGCAACCGCACTGCGGCCGCGGCGGCAAGGCGGCCAAAGGGGAGGCGCTCGGCAACCTCCGGTTGTTCTGGATACAGTGTTTGGGGGGGGGGGGTTTAGGGTGACGCCTGTCAGCCTCTTTCGTGATCCCACCCCCTTCCATCCCATTGCATCCCATTCCCTGTCTGCCTGCTGGCAAGGCCAACGGCCTTGCTGGGGCAGCCCACCACACTCGGCCACAGCCCCGGAGTCGGTGGCAAGCTGTCACAGGGAGGGTACAGGTAGGGTGCAAGTAGGGTGCAAGTAGGGTGCAAGTAGGGTGCAAGTAGGGTGCAAGTAGGGTGCAAGTAGGGTGCAAGTAGGGCGCTTGTGGCGCTTGTGGCGCTTGTGGCGCTTGTGGCGCTTGTGGCGCTTGCTTGGGAAAAGGCACGACTAAACCTTCAGGGCTTGCTTCGATGAGACATGAACAGTAAACCTTCCAACTGAGCCTGATGAGAAGAAACCCTTAAGCTTCATTAAGCTTCTGAAACCCCAACATCCCTCGCCAACATCCCTCCATTCAGCCCTCCAGATCAGCCGTCCCCCAGGGCGTGCCAGCAGCCCGTTGGGCGTCCATGAAGCGCCGAGCACCGAGCCCAGAGTTTGAAGCCCTGGCAGGGAAGAAAGTCTCCTAGAGAATCTTTTGAGTCCGGTACATGGTGCGAGGAGAAACAGAAAGAGTAGGAGGCTCGAAGTCTTTTGGGCCCTGGCCGCCTCACAAGCGATGCAACTCACGAGCCTTCGAGGATGAACTTGCTGTGAATCTTGGTGGAAAGTTTCAAGGAAACCTGCTGACAGGCTTCAACAAGCGGGTTGTCCAGCACTCTGTTGGAGACAAGGCGCATGTGTGTACATGTCATGCTTTACCCAGCCAACACTGAAAAAAGTAGTAGATCTAGAGGTGATGTGAAGTTGATGTCAAATAATTGAAATTCGAGACCTGCTTACACAAACTCGGTGACCGCCACGCAAGCTAAATCCTAGGACCCTCAAAAGGCCCCAAGGATTGGTGCTTATCAGGTGGTCATGAAGTTCAATCATGCAAAACAAAGAAAGATTTACGCAAGCAAAGAGGGTGGAAGTGAGGAGAATGTCAAGAATTGGTCCATATCGAGCTCTGCTAACCCCTTTCGGGCCCCGTTTAAGGCCCAGCTTTCGTTCAAGTTTCATGCTCCAATTCCTGGACGACAAGTCCGCAGCATGCCTCCTTGGGCAGGTGGATCCAGGCCCCGTGGCCTGGCGCTGGAATGCTGGATTTCACGGCATATGTAATGCAGTGTCCCAAGAACTTTTCAGGGCTGGGGCATTAGAAGTCTGGTCGACTGTTCAAGCCATCGCCCGGAAGTGGCCTTCGTGCGCAAGAGGCTGCAGCAAATCCTGCAGGAGTTACAAAGTTCACACGGCGACGACATCCCTCAAACTCATCTAAACTCTTCAACTCTCTGGCCCAAAGCGCACCTCCGCATAGGCAAGCACGTCAGAACTATGGAGGCCTTAAACGATCTCCACGGAGGCGAATGCTGATTTGGGAGTGAGGCTCTCGTCGGTACGAAAGGCTCGATGCGCCTGTACTTCATGGCATTGAGGCGGTCTCTTCTTCGACGATTCGACGATTTGTATGTTGGTCACTGGAAACTGTCTGAGCAGGGCGGAAACACACACAGTGTTGGTGACTTTTTGACTGACCCTGCGTCCAAGCTTGCTTTTGGCATCTCAAACTCACCTGGCCGTAGCTTGGGGTCCGCACCAGCCAAAGCCTGGGATGACACCTTCAGGACAAAGGCAGCTTCAGGATGTGCTAACAGGATTTCAAGGGCTTTGTCTTGCATAAGTTCACTCTCCAGCTCTCCTGCCACATGAAACTGAAGGAGTCAGTACACCATAGGCCCTAGCAGACGTTCGAATAAACGTTGCCTTCTGCTTCTTGATATCTGTTGAGATTCTGGATGCGACACACCAGCCCGCAACTCGGAGGTCCCTAAACACATTGAGCCTCCTCGTGCTCCAGAGCCTGGAACAAAGGTAAACCGGTAACAGGACGGGGGGGTCTGCACACATGTTCACGAGATTCACGCGCGTGTCTCAGAAACTCAGAAAACGGAGCTTGCAGATCGAGAGTTGTACGAGTAGGGCATTGCAGGGCGTTGCAGGGCGTTGCAGGGCGTTGTAGGGCATTGGGCATGTCAAGGCTCGCCCGAACCTCGGCCAAGGATCCCAGAGAGGCGGCAAGGCGCTCGGCCACGGCAGTGACCTCTCCAAGGACAATCGCACGTGCACGCGGAGTGCACGCAGGAAACATGATGCAGAGATGCTTCTTGGGCCTGCTTTCTTGCAGCATCCAGGTGCACATATCCCCCTTAAATCCCCTGTGCTCGGGTTGATGGCATGCTGTCCTCCTTTGCACCCTTTACACCCCAATTGGCCTTCTCCTCCTGCCGCAGAAGGTACGGTTGGTCCTGCCGCCAGAGGGGAAGGGAACATAGAGCACGACTCGAAAAATGAGCAAACGCAGGACAAGAAGCGGCGTGTGCTTCCGCTTGTCTCAAGTTTAGTTCACGTGGTTACTTCTCCTCATTTGTAATCCAACCAAAGCTTGAGCAAAAAAGCCCCTGAGACCCTGTCTGCAAGCAAAAGCAACGAGCGGAGTGCTGGACGAGAAAAAACACAATAACATGAAAGAGAGTGCCTAAACTCGTGGATCTCTGAGTCGCCACAAGCAGGGGCCGTATGGGGCCGTATGGGGCCGTCTCCCGTTTGACGGTTTCGTTACTCTCACTCGGGGGCTGCTTGCAAAACTCGAAGTCAGGGTCTTGTTCGCTCAGTTTGCCCAGCCGCGATGCAGGATTCGAGCGATGCGAAGTGCACAAAAAAACCCCCCTCTTGGGTCCATCAGCCGACGATCTGAGCCGCCAGTGTGGGCCCACTCGTTGCCTTGCATCGAACACCAAAGCTGGGCCATAGCAGCCTGAGAAACCAACATCTGAAAAAACAGTCCAAACGCCAAAAAGCAACTCGGAAACGCCAAAACCAACTCGGAAACTTAGAATTTAGGTATCCCGCCCGTATGGTACCTCGGCACCTGGACAATCTGAAATTTGGGAGGCCGTGTGGCATCACAAGCTCGGCCCCCGCACGCGTGCCGTTTCGAGTCCAGGGCGTGACCCACGGCTGCATGTGGGAGGGCCAGCGCCTGTCATGCATCTTCAGGGAAGCGAATATGAATGTGATGCGACGACGGTCTTGCTGGGGTTCACAGTTCTAACAGCGTTCGGCTTTAGATGCCACAAAGCAGAGTTCGTTCAAGTATCTTCCAGGCTTGGAGTATGGACGTTCCACGCTTCGTGTGGTGAGGGCCTCCAAGTTTGGGAAGTTGTTGGGGGCAACTCCCTTCCTCAGGTTCCAGCTAGTCATCGCAGTTTTGGAACTGGGTGCCCAACATCACGCGCCCCTCTTGCTTCAGCAGCTGCCGTTCGCCATGCACCTGCACTGGCGGCAGGAGCTTCACTGAATGTTTCAAGAAGCCCGGACCCTGGGATCCAGGGTTTAAACCGGCATTCTAAAATCCGTTCAGGCTGTGGTGAAGAATTCGGCACATACGAGAAAGTTGCGACGCGTCTCATCGGATGTGCTGGAAACTTCTTCGAAACCCGCAACTGCTCACTCGGCGAACCCGGGGGGGATGGGGATTTTCCATTAAATGGAAGACGCAACCCCTGCCTTGATCCTAAGCAAACACGCACTTTAGGGAAGACTGTGGCCAAAGACGCGCGGAGAATCAGAAACCCTGCTTCGGTGGCTCGTGTCCGAAACCGAGGCCTGGTCGAAGACGCGGCCGAACATGATGAAGATCCACAGGCCTCGGTGCTCGTGCCCGGAGGGGACCAACAACTGCGGCCTCTGAGCAGCTTGTGATGACATCATCCGCGTAAGGTGGTGCAGTACACACACAAAACCCATAAAACACGAGGCGACGCCGTCCAAGGCTAGTTGATCAGGTCTCCCAAAATTTTCCAAGGGGTTCAGGGCCCCACTGATGTTGGTGAGGATGGCCCCACGGAAGAGCTTCCACGGGTAGAGCATGGGACCGGCCTCAGAGTTTGGGTTGAAAGAAGACCACGCTCAGAACGGTGCTACCCACATCTTCATGGGTATAGTGTGGTTCAGGACGCAGGACACAGAGTTCTATCCCTGAGCTGTGTTTCACGAAGATGTTTTACAGCACTAAACCTCCAACAGGCAGCGAGGTCTGGCGTCTCACTACCCACATCTCCCCCCAACGTCCGTCCCTTCGTGCCTCGCGGGCCTTCTTTTGGGGCACAGCGGCACCCTTGCCACCCTTGGCTGCCTTCATCTCCTGGCACCGAATGAGGTCTGTATGTCATACTAGTATGATTAGTAGCAGCGACTAGCGTACGGGCATGCTCACCGTGATTCACTCCATGAATCAACTGCTTGGCCTTCCAAGAAACCCATAACCGAACATGATGTGCAAGCGCGTCTAGAGGATGTCCAAGCTTTTCTGCCAACGTCTAGCCCTACCAAATCCAAACCTCCGTGCCGCGGTCTGCCTGTTGAAGGCAAACATTTCCAGGTTCGAGCTGCTTTGGCGGAGCCACGATGTAGACTGTGCTGGCAAACCTCGGCAGCTGGATGCCAAACTTCGTCGCCACCCATGACAGAAGCTTTCCAACGCTTCAACAAAGTGCGTGCGTGCACGTGCACAGGCACATGTCTTGCAGGATCTACGGCGCTTTCTGCTGACTGTGCTAAGGCCACAACGCACGAGGGAGCCACCTTCCAGCCCAGACGTCTGAAAAGTCTGTAAAGTACTGAATCTTCGGCTGCTTTGTTCCGACTGCAAGAGGAGTCCATGAGAGCATCACAATTCGACTATGTCCTACACAACTCCAACTGAAAAGACACATCCCTCATATCATCTCATATCATCTCATATCCTTCTTTGCTCACCGTCCCCATTCAGGCTGCCAAGGGTGAATGTCAGACACCCATAATTTCGGGATGTGGACAAAGTTGTTCCTAAGCCGGGAGCACAATCAAGCAAGGGCTGAGGGTGACGCCACTCACCCGGCGTCCATGGCTTGCCGGCAACCTCAGGTGGATCTGCCTGGCCACGGGGCTCAGGGAGGGTTGCTGCCCTCAGGGCATCATCGACTGGGCTCTTGGTGGTGGACTGGGGTTTCGATGGGGCTTCAATCATGTCAAAGTGATATCAAGTTGCAGCAGCTTGCAACAGCTTGCAACAGCCTCATCTTGCCATGCACCCGCAGCTCTTTTGCCAGCTAGATTGCTACTGCATGGCATGGCCTGCGGATGCGGCATTGCCAGCTCGAACAACCTGCACAAGGGACTTGCAGATCAACGCACAAAGCCGCAGCACCGGAGAAACAGGACGACTGTGACAAGGGCGGAGCACAAGGAAGCAGGTTGAAGGAGATTTAGTAACCTCACATTGCTTGCCTGCATTCTTCGGGAGGGCGGGGCCCGGCAGAGCAGACGCGGCGCGGATGCGTCAGGGCGGGTTATAATTCGAAAGCCGCGGCCCACAAACTCAGTGGAGCCTTACAAGCTGTATGCCTGCAAGCCACTCCCCGCCCTCGCCACGCACTCGCCACTCGCCAGTGTGCCTCAGAGCCCAGACGAAATGGATGATGTAGGCCACCCAAGCCAGGACGTAGATGAGAGCGATCCAGCCTCAAAGCTCGAAAGCAGGATTTTGCACTATCCACCATATGAGATGAGGGAGTCAACAGGAGTCCCGGCCATCGTTGGGCACCAGCACCGAATAGTCGAGGCTCATGGCAGCCACCAGAATCATCTGGAGAGGTGCAGGGTGAGAGATTCTGAGATCTGATCTTATCTGATGGTCTTCAGAGCAGTCTAAGACAGATGCGGGCGTGAAGGGCACGACATTCTCTATGGGAAGCTGCGCCAGGAACTTGCTGTCCGACTCCTGGATCAAAGGGGAGCACAGGCCTACTAAATTGTACTCACAAACTGGGAACATGAACTCCTTGAAACTCCTTGAAACTCCTTGAAACCCATTCCCGAAAGATGGGGTCCTCCTGGATGTCCAGCTTGAGCATACACCAATGCGCCACACAGAAGACCAAGCTCCCACTCCAGGCGGGCCACAACTTAGAGTTCAGCATGGGCCAAGAAGAATGCTTACCGGAGGAAAGAGGGAGCTGCGTAGCAAGCCCTGCTTTGCCACCTACACCTTGACCGACACTGACGCACCGTGAATTGCGAAGCCAAACGAACTCCAGGGCGACTTGAGTTCAAGGTTCGGGTTTGCCATTCTCAAAAGGTGCATGCCGGTGTATGCATGGTCCACTTGACAGATCTCCTCTGAAACAAAGCCCAAAGAAACCTGGACCAACATCCGAAAAGACATGCAAAACGAAAAAGAAACCCTCCTCACGTTAACACTCAGATTGACATGTCAGACGGATGTGTCAAGCTAATAAGGATCCCCCACAGCTTCCCTCCCTCACTTTCCCTCTTAGTTTCCCACCGCACGGAGCTCGCCAAAGCAGTGGCACTGAGTGTAGATCGAGGCCTTTGGGAATCCACTCAGAGGTGCGAGGACTTGAGGGTTTCGGAATTCTTTCCACGTTGCAACGAGCTCAAGGTATGCCTGGCTCGTCTAGAGATAAATTATCTGTTCCACACACCACACTACACCACACTACACCACACTACACCACACTACACCACACTACACCACACTACACCACGCTACACCACGCTAAATCACACTAAATCACACTATACTAAACCACAGTACTCTACACTACACTACACGACACGACACTACACTACACAGAAGCTCGCTCTTTTTTCCGGTCCAATTAACAGGCCGGACCCTGCGAACACTCCACCATGTCATCTTACAACCACATTAAGGTAGCAACGTAGATATGGAGCCTTGCACCCAACATCATGCTATCACACCACATCACAGGAAGTCTTGGCGCACTGGCGGCAGTAATCCAGTGTGTGAAGAAGTACAGGATGCCAATGCGGGCGTAGCAGTCATGCACTGCCCACTCCTGCCGAGAAGTTCAAGCAGCTCAAGGTTTGGAAAGGATTGGCTCAACGAGGACTTGTGTCTCACAAACCTCTCATAGCTACAGCGAACCATAACCCTTCTATCAGCGCTCCCCATGTCTCCCCGATAACGGCGAACTTCCAAACAACCTGTCACAAACTGTGAGAACTGGATTGACGTTTGCACTTGTGGACCCTCCCTTTGTAGCCATCGGAGCGTGAGGACAGTCCTGCTGCAGGCCGCGGTACAACTCGAAGTGCTCGGGGTTCGCACCTCTGATCGTACGTCACATCATCTCGCAAAGATCAAACGAAAAGAATACAGGTGTCATTCTGCAACAAAAAGAGATTCTAAGATTCCACAACCTACCTCATTACTCTGGTGCTAGGTCCACCAACTGCTTGTCGGTAAATCGGTTAGAAGCATCTTTCTGCATCAGTTCGCAACATGAATCTCCGATGTGTCCCTGTCCGTTGAATTCCAGGGTCCGTGCCCCGTGTCGCTGCAGGTGCTGCGCCTTTGGAGGTGTGGAGCTCCTGAGTTGAAGATGCAGCGCCGCTTGCTGTCACTTGCACATTCGTGAGGCACTTTGGTACAGCTCTTTTCTTTTTGAACATGTTGAGAGATGATCCGCAGGGACCAACGAAATCTGATACGAGATCTCCCGCCTCCTACCTTCACCTCTAGAAGCTCCAGAAATCTCCAGAAGCTTCAGAAGCTCCTTGGCCTCGTCTTGATACCACTTCGGCATCCTGGCTCACTTCTTAACTTTTGGCTCCCCGACATTGAGCTGCCGTGGGAAGAACTGGCAACGAGACTCGCAAAACTCACAACTCCCATCTCTGGGCATGGTCTTCGCAAAGGAGTCCTGCGCTGGGTGCCGGTCTTGGATTGCGGAGCCGCGGTGCTCTTCTTGGCCTGAAAGTACGGATCTGGAGCTGACTTTACGCGCTTTGCAACTACACCCCTGAATCCCCAAACATAGACCCCACAGCCCCAAAGCCCAGAGTATCCCAGAGTGGTCTCTCAGCGACGGACCGGGTCCTCATCGTCCTCCTGCATATATGCATGGGGCAGAAAGGGCCGAGGGACACAAACTATGCCGATGCCCTCCCCATCGTGCCTTGGGCGCAGGCACCACAAAGGGAACGCGGAGAACGTCTGTCACGCGCTGCTTCTCAAACCTCAATTGCATCGGACCCTTCTTGGTTGGCAGCTTGGGTTCCGTGGCCCGAATCAAAGAATATACGTGCACACGCGGCAGCTTGCTGGCTTTATTTGCGGGAATTGCCATGCGATGGGGAAGATCATGCCACGATGACATGGGTTCTAGGTCCTCTCATGTCCTCCCTTGATCTCAGGCTTTTTCGAGGACTGGCAGCCCTTCGACATCCTCACGCAAAATACAAGCAAACCAGCTTTGAATAGCCCCCTGCATCACCTACTTCTGAGAAGAAAAGACGCCGAATCCAAATCTCATCGTCCTGCACAATTTCGAACCGCCTGGACGACCACTCCCTCGACAGCGAAAAAAAGTTGCTTCTCGCCAAGTAGCATATTTCCTGTGCGTCGTGCCTTGCCGCTGAGTCTTAAAGATTGGAGGTAGAAGTCAACATTAAGTACTTAGGAGGATTCGAGTTGTGTGGATCGCGAGAGCAAGCCACCGTCTGAAGTTCAAGTTCCAGCTCTCCACGAGTACAAACCAACGGTCAGCTTCACTGGCCAGCCGTGAAGCATTCTTGCCAACCCCGAACATGCCCACATTCCAGACAAAGCAAAAGCAGAGAGGCACAGAGGCACAGAGCTCAAGACAGCCAGCGAACCCAAGAAACTCGAAAACCCAGCTATCCCAGTTGCCCACATGTCTGACTGTGCTTCTTGGCCCCGCAGCCTTGTCCAGCTGCTTGGGGGTCGGGATGGGCAGACGTACCTGCTGATGCTTTCAGGCTTCGGGCTTGAGATTCCGTAAACTTCGCTACGAACACGCGGATGCTTTGGGAACGATTCCAGCGCTTCTTGAGTGAACACTGTCCAGCCGTCCAGCCGCTGAGGACGCCACACTGCGTGTAAGCATGTGGGCCATACCAGCAGTGGCACGAGCGGAGGCCTCAGGCACTTGTGTTTCAGGTAATTCTGTTTACTGCCCAGGAAGATCCAAGCCTGAAGAGAAAGACCCCATCCTTCATGAAAGCATTTCCGTCTCCTAGACATTTCACTCCCATCGGACAAGCAATTGTAGAGCCTTGAGGACTCCTTAAAATGTTGCATGGCATGCTTTCGACGGTCACGGTCCTTCTTCAAAACTGGCCCCCGTCTTAGCACCTGAGAGTACATCGGGCCTGCACCTGCAACAAAAGCGTCAGAGTATATGTCAGGCGCAGCTTGGCTTGCCACCATATTCCGGGAGCATTACGACTAACATCCCGCCGCCGGCCAACGGCGAGCGCCATGAGCCATGGGCCACGGGGTGAGCATCACGAGCAGCGCATGCACAGAGCAGCATGATGTAAGTGCCCTGGGCTGCTACAACCCACAATTCCCCAAAGCTTTGTGCTCTGTGATCAAACCTCCACGCACCAGCTTGGATGCCGCGTAGCACGGCCTCCATCGCATCCGAGGCTGGCACGTGCAGAGTAAACCAAATGAGGACGCAAAGGAACATCAGAGCCTCGTGGGCACAGCCACAGGAAAGGCAACTTCGATGTAGATAATGTAGATACAACGTTGCTGATCGTGAAAGGCTTTGGGGCTGCCGAGGCCTTAGAAGTACTTGGCAAGTGATGATCTGCTCATGTCGCGTATGGCAGATTTCTGCGGTTCTCCGGAACTCTCTACAAAACTCAATACTCATGACTGAGTACTACAAACTGGATCCTGCATGTAAGTCTGTGGGTCGTGCGCTCCAAGCTGCTTTTTTGCTACGTCTCCGGTGTGCAAATCTCCTCTCCGCTTCCGAGGCCCCCCACGCTTGTGGAGCAGACCCAGTAGATCCCTCAGAGAGAAACCAAATGGGCTCTGAAGGTACAACAGTACTTCTCAATCTTCCGAATCACTTCTTAAAGTGCAACCTACTGGAGTTGCTGCGCAATTGATTGTCCCATCCAACACAGCACGGAGTTCTAGTACTGCGCCACTGGAACGAAGTCTCGGCAGACTATTGGCTACATGAACCCTAAAGGGCATGAAGCTTTTTGAGAGAGGGGCAAAGTCACAAAATACAAGCGATGTGCCTAAAGCTTGAGTTGTGGATGCCCTTGTCGCACGTGGAGGCTATTTATTTGAGCTGATTCATGCGGATTCGTGATCCACGAGCAGACACCACACGAACATTTCTGGGGTGACGGCCCATGATGTACCCAGGAGGTGACGGCCCATGGACGCCGAGACCTTCGAGTCTCGAATTTCGCAATGTCAAATATTCTGGTGAGACCGCACGGGTCTGACGACCACCTACAAACAAAAGCAGCTCTCGAATTCTTCGCCATGTTCGGGCTCCTGACGTCCAGCCATGATCAGCTGGAAATTCAAGACGAAAAAGATCACCCCGATTACGTGGTATGTATCCTCGGTTTGCGACCAGAGAAGCCTATAGAGCACGCACGTCGATCTTCGCCACTTGACTGATCTTGTTGCTGTGTCTTCTAGTCCAAACAGTTCCAAAGCTCCAACTACTACCACATGCTGCTACCATATTTCTGTGCGTACTCCCCCTAAGCTGTACTCCTAAGCTGTGCACCATCTTGGTCACGGTCAAGCCAGTGAGGTCTCGAATGTCTTGTCGGTACTGCGCTGCCTGGATTCCGAGAGTCTCTGAAACCTTCCCATCTTGCACCCCTCCTCATACATCAGCGAATTATCACAATATCATTTTGTACTGGTAGTAGATCTGCCAGCTCTGAAGTTCTGAATGTGACCGTGCACTTCCTTCCCGAGCTTGTGCAAACCTGAACTCAGCAATCTAACGGTTCATGGCTGTTCACACAAGTTTGGGCTATCGCAGCCATCACGGGCTGCAGTCTGAAGGGTAACCGAGTCAGGCGAAGAAGAATATACCGTTTTTTGCCGTATACCTCCCCAGCATATCCTACCCCCTCCCGCTCACCGTTGGTCCTCCCCTCTCGTCCCTCTGGCCTGCGCCATGGCGAAATTGTACCCTGACGTGTACCTGGAGAATCGAAGGCCAGAGTCGAAGAGGTAGTTGGCTCGGTTGTACCTTGGAGGAACTTGAAAAACCGTCGAATTCCATCTTTTGCTTTCCACTTCATCGACTTGGTCACAGCTGGCCGAAGACCGACAAGCACAAGGGATTCCTGCTCAACAAGGCACGTAAATGCACCGGCGGCTGCAGCACTTGCTGCCGCCGAAGCCTTAGCGTGTCGAGCAGAACGCATCCAGAAATCCCCATCAACCCGAACACACTGAGCCAATCGGCAGCTGCGCCCGTCGCGAGAACGGGCATGGCGGCCTTGGCCAAGGCTGAAAGTGCAACAGAAGAGATGCCAAGGTTCTGCTGGGAAGTTCTTGGTATTTGGGTGCTTGGGCCCCGAAGACAAACTTCAAGCCGCCCTCCGGAGAAACAAAGGGAGCTCGATGCTTGGACGCCGGCCTAAGACTTTGGAAGGCTGCGCAACACCTGGCACACAAGCGAAGCACACCAAGAACAGCTGCTTGTCATCAACACAAATGCAATGTGGGTCTGGCCATTTCCAACATAGTGCTCTCTCAGTTCACATGAGGAAAGCTTACTTGCAAATACAGCACGATTGCTTTCAAAGAGAAATGCACCTGAACCAACCTGGCATCTTTGAAACACATTGCCGTATTGTCTCTGTCCCAAGCCCTGCAGCCATTGCTGCTATGTTGTGCTGTCCAGCATCCGGCTGGTCGCATGAGCACACACTTGTTCCCATAATTGTCTGACTGTAGAAGCAAATCAAGCACAAGCCAAGCATACAAACGTGTCACTGTGACAGTGAAGCGCAATTGGCGATTTGAACAACCCTTCGACAAACGACCCAACCAATGCTCCTTCACACAGCATAAATATGGAGGTCAGTTTTTGCTTCACCTTCACACACAACGACGCACAGTTAAAATTAGGCTGGAGATTCTTCGAAAGAAATCAAGATTCTTAACCCTCAAACCCAACAAACTCTTGCGCACCTCCTCTCCGGGCTAGGCCCAAGACGGGCACGGCCTGCTCCCTTGGAAGCGTCCGGTGCGGACGCTGAGAGCCAAGAGCCAGCACGCCGTTGGCAAAATTCAAAGTCTCGGGGCTAAAGGGCCAAAAGTTGGTGGTTTACAGTTGTCAACGTTTCTGGAAGGCTTTTTGGGTTTATCGACCTACTAACCTATGAGGTCCGCATATGAAGCAGTCCTTTGCGACTGTGTAGGATGCAGTTCAAGTCGTTTCTTCTACGAACACGGCACTGGGCAGTCACTGCAACGTCATGCTGGGAAGAACTCTACTACTCGTGCCGGACGCATATCACTCGTACTCATGCGAGCTGCTTCCAATACTCCTCACCCCGATGCTGAAAACTCCACGTTTGTTTGTCGTGCTCTCCTAGCGAAGGCACGAAGCAGCAAGTAGTTGTACCACTTGCTTTCCCTGTTGCTGTTAGGCTCTCCAAGGTCTTGAGCATGCACTTTTTAGCACATGTATAGCTTCTATCTATAGGTACCTAGCCCTGCAGATGCAGCAGTTGCATAGGCATCAAGTCTTCAGGACATTCTTTTGCTGCGTGTAAAAACTCCGCGTTTGTGTGAGCCATGGCAGGTTTGTTTGAGTCACGGGAGCTTGCAAATCCGCTTGTCTCTGCACAGCCTGCTGGTGATTCACAGCAGCATTGGGGGTTTGGGGTTCAAGGTTTCGGGGCTTAGCAATTAGGATGGGGGTTCCAGCGCTGCGTTTGCTGAACCCTCTTTCGGCGAAACTGATATATACTGTACTGCAGTACATGTCCCACAAGTGGGGAATTAAGTAGCCCTTATGATCCCTCAAAGAGCTATATAGGAAGATACTTGCATCAATGGTGGACGAATGCCTTCATTTGGGCGATGGAAGGTTAAAATTATGCAGTGATAACATGGACAATCTATATTTGATGATTGTAGGTGGAAATCCGCCAGATCAGGTCTTGCAATTGTATTTATCGCCACCCAAAGAAACTCCCCCACGGCCCCTTGCGCCGCGCGCAGAGAAAGGATAGCCACCTCCTCTTCCTCTCCTGGTGTTTCTTTCACCATTGGCAGATGACTGCCTTTTCCAGATTCATCGATCTGGTAACCACGCCTGTGCAGCAAATCCCACACGAAATCCTCTTGGCTCAGAAAGAAGGCACCATTTCTGTACCAAATCTGAAGCCCTAAGAACTTCAGGAAACCATCACCACAACCTGGACCACAGAACTCAGGTGCAGAAGTTTTCCACTCTTTCCTGATCTGTTCCAGTGCTTCCCGACTCACTGTCATAGTCCCGGCCAACAAAAAATCATCCACATAAAGACCCATAGTCCCCACCAGCTCGCTCACGCCTGTCAGCTTTTCCTGGGCAGCTATCAGAAACAAACTAGGGTCTGCATTGGACCTCTGAAAAACCATTGTTCGTCCATCTCCAGAAACCCAAGACATGCCTTGTAGACGCTGATCACGTCACTCTACCCTTTGTCACACCGACCCAACTTAACCGCCGCACGAGGAGGTTGGACGACCACCATGCGCCCCTCCCTTTGCGCTTTGTTCATTGGCGCAGTCAATAAGCCTTTGAGATATCAACTCCAGCTATAATCCACACCATTTCTGCAGCGCGTCGAACTTGACACCTAAAAGTTGTTGAGTCCAGACCTGGAGCATACAGCGAGTGACAGCTTAGAGAGACTTTGGTCCCTCATACTCAGTGGCCGCGTTGGAGGAAATAAAATTCCCACACGAAAAGATGCGAGCACGCCTTCTTCCAGTTCCTTGTTTTCTGGTAAAAACGACCAGACTGGGCACGTACTCAATCACCGGTGCGTTTGGCTGTTCTGCCAATAAATCCAATTTTTCCTGAGTGGTAGGCTCCACCACCTCCAACTCTTTTACTACAGACGCCACCTCACCAGACAATGGTTCCCGCCACTTCTCGAGCTCTTGCATTGCTTCCTGAGTTGGAATAGTTTTGGTTTGCAAAAACTCAGACTCTTCCGCCGCTTCAAGCGCTTTGTTTTCCTGCACCGCTCGCTGAACTTGCGCCGCCTTCCCCAGAAATTCCACAAGCTGTCCCTCAAGCTCGCCTTGAGCAGCCCTTCTGAGGTAACTAGCCCTTTTTCGCCTTTTTCCTCGCGCAGATCATTGTCTTTCCGACGGAACTCGTCTAGTAGGCAGTCCTCTTGCTCAGCAATCCTCAAAAATTTCAACGGGCGGACTCTCCCCCCGTTTGCGGAGCAAACGCAAGGAGCCCACACTTGCAAGCAGGACGAGGCAGGGCTTTTTGTGACTCGGCGGCGACGAGCAGGTGAACCACCAAGCCCGTGGTCCACCAGGTTCAGGGCTTGGAGGAGGTTCAGGCGGTGGTGGAAGTGGAGGATCCTGATCAGCCGCAGCGCTCAGAATCGGCTTTTTTCCCCGAACCCGTTGTGAAGGAGGCACAGGTTCTTGCTCCTCAACTACCCCATCCAGTTCCAGAACCGGAGCCTCCTTAAGCTTTGAGAAAAATGGCGGCGCACGGGAAGAAAACCTTCATCCGGATCTTTGGCAGTTCCATGAGTTTCAACCCAGTAACCTCCCGGTAGGTCATCGCACGGACCTAGAAGAAGTGCAGGTTGAGTTTCGTCCACCCATTGGCGACCTTTCTTTGCGCCATCCCGACCCAGTAGTTCCCAGGGACGCCGTTTAACATGTACCTGAGCCCCAAAGCCCCAAACGGAAGCAAAGCTTTCGGCGACAACCCAAGCTCCCTTTCAGCTTTGTGCCAACGCAACATGGCCCAATGGCGAGCAGCAAGCGCCCAGTACGACGGTCCCAGTCGCGCCTCTTTGAGTAGTGAACGAACACCACGTTTGACTAAGCCAACACATGACTCTGCACGCCTATCTGTTTGTGGCACGCAGTCCGGTAGATCAAACGAGCTTCACAGAAAGCTCTGAACTTCGCATTGAGAACTCCCCAGCTCTATCAGAATGGATCCGCAACACGGGGTAGCCTTGTCTTTGCAAGCGCACCAACATTCTCTGGACAGCAGAAAGAACCGTGGACTCTTGTTTATCCACGACAGGTTCCGCCATCACAAAATTCACCATGCGTACCGGTTGCGTCAAGTGATCTGTCAGCTCCTTCCAAGACTTTTCGGAGGCTTGAACTTTTGACACCTCTGCCTCAGGAACTGGTGCATCCTCCTCTTCGAAGTTAGCGGCTGCATCGCCCAACCGTTCTCCAACTCCAGCGCCAGCATCGGCCACTTGATCATCCACGGCAGCTTCTTCTTTTTCCTCCTCTGCAGGAGGGCGACCCACATTGGGATCCAACATTGGGAATTGGTAAACTCCAATCACGGCGTGTCTAGGCTTTTACCGTAGCCTCCCGCTCAGCACCTGTGACGTATTCGTCTAGCCAATCCAGGAGCCCACCGTGCCCATATTGAAGACTGGCCCATACGTTCTTCCAGCGTTGAAGCAAATGTTGCTGACCACGGAACGACCACCCGAACCTTTTCTGAAAGACTCCCACAGTTCGCCATCTGAAACCAGCAGCGTAGTAAGTTTGACCAGCGCGTGTCCATGTGCTCTGATCAAAGTGTGCGGCGCGCATTCCGTAACGCTCGCAGAATTGCTTAACTTCTGGCCAAGACCAAAAGTTTGGGTTTTATCCCGCACTTGAGGCACTCAAAACTACCACCTTTTGATTCTGAGAAAACTTTTTTCCTATGAGCTCAAGGTCTCCAGGACTTTCCTCGCCAAAGAATACAAAGCTGCCATTGATGACGCCAGTTCCACATTTTGCATGCACTGGAAGAGCATTTTCAGAAAGTAACATCCCATCCTTGTTGGATGTTTCTTGCCATGACCACGACAGACCATTAACACCAAAGCGTTCTGGACGGCAGCGTCGTCGAAGTTCCGTGGACCTCCGTCTTCACCCCTCAACCTTGACACTGCAGCTCCAGCACCTCCACGTCGCCGGGAAAATGCCATTTTTGTGAACCTGAAAACGATGAAGGACCACCTTTTTGGCCCGCCACCCGCTGTCTTTTGCGCCGTACAACTACTGCGACGGTTGCTGCCAACCATGACACCACGACACCACTACCACTCCCCGACCTGCAACACCACTCCTGAAAAATCCCGCGACACCAACAACAACCACTCCTTGAAAGCCCCCCTTGAAGCTCCCCTTTAAGCCTTCCTTTA
>CAJNDS010001513.1:571318-611318 GCA_905221605.1 Symbiodinium natans
CGCCAGCTCGTCCCGTGGACACCCCACTCCGGTGTTGTGGATGAGGTCAGAACCTCATGCAGTTGATCGTCGTCCAGTGGAATGTCATGGCCATGACCCTGTAAGGCTCTGATGTAGATTTCGCCGTCTTCCTCTGAGGTCATCTGCTCCATGCGGATCTTCTGTGAGGTTTCCAGTACTCGCTGTACTTCATGAACCGTCACTTCAGCCCGCCAAAATTGCCTGGAATTAAGAAGGCTTTTCAAGTTGGCATAGCCAGCAGCGTCTAGCGAAATGCCATACTTCGCTGGGTCATGTCTGAGAGCCTGTGTGAGGAGCTTGCTTATCATCACTCGTCTGGTTTCGTGAGCGCCCCGTCCAGAAAGCCGATCAAGAGTACCATCCAGATCTGCTAAACTTGGTGTGTGCTGAGTTGTTGGCTGCCAGGCATGCTCTCTTCTGCTTCCCTCTGGCTGCTGTGGGACTTCCTGATGAAATGGAACCTGTGGATCTGTGCCTGCGGCAGCAGCGGCTGGTGACCAAACCCCCCAGGATTCATCACTATCATCTTCGGGCTGATGCAAGGAGGTCGGCAGAGCACTGTGATCAGAGTCCATTGCCTTGTTTACTCTCCAAGGAGGAACTGCGAGCTGCCGGGTGGAGTTATCATCATCGTGAGAGGCTGACTCCTTGGCAGGCTGAGAGGAGGATCTTGGTGGATTTCTGTATGAACTCGGCTCCTCCGGTCTTTCCCTCGCTATGCGTTGAACTGGGGCAGCTTCCGCAAGGGGGTTCCAGC
Source organism: Symbiodinium natans (assembly GCA_905221605.1). NCBI lineage: Eukaryota > Dinophyceae > Suessiales > Symbiodiniaceae > Symbiodinium > Symbiodinium natans. The sequence continues at coordinate 572,097 of CAJNDS010001513.1, forward strand.
CAGTCTGCACATAGGTCCCCAAAGGCAGTGAGTCTGTGATGTGAAGCAGCAGCGCCTCTAGCTGGACATAGTCTTCCCTGAGAATATACTGATCCGTTGCTTTGGAGCCACGGAGAGATCCTGCAGCCTGGTCGAACGACACTGCGAATTTGGCCGCAACTGCTCGGAGAGACTTGTTGCCTTCTTTCAAGATGGGAAACCATACATGCGTCACATATGACTCTGCCTTGCGCTCATGCTTGCCGGAATGGATGTAGACTCCCGGGTAGCCCTCAAAGTATTGTTCACCTTGAGAGGCATCCTGGGACGGTTGCAGCTTTCCCAGATACAGGATCGAGTAGAGCGATTCCAATTTTGTCCCATGATAGCCCACTCTGTCATCCGTGCCAGTGCATCTCTGAACAACATCTCTTAGGGGGAAGCGCACCCAGCCTTCCTGCATGACAGGGTCTCCCAACTTTGCAGTCAAATCGGAGTTGCTCGGACCTTTACGCGTTTTCAGAAATGTGCGGATAAAAATTTTGGCCTCCTCCATGACATCCTTAGTCGGATCCAACTGTTCACGCTCCTTGTGACGCTTGTTCCATGCATAGCGACTCTGAACATGAGTGCTGATGTTCCAGTCGGATGCCTGCCCGCTGGCCCTCTGATCAAAATCAGGAACCAGAAAGGAAATGGATTCAGCTTGTTCAGGAGCTCTTTCGGAGGAAACCTCCACGGAGGAAGCCTCCGCTCTCGGCAGGAAAGTGACAGGCTGTGAGGACGGCGCTGCCTTGGCCTTCTTACCTCCTCTGTTGTGGTTCGGCTTACGCCGGGCCTGGCGCTGTGCGTCCCGCCAGCTCAGTGGATCCTTGCCTTGTTGCGCTCGCCTTCTATTTAAAGCCTCAAACTCATCATTCGTCAAATCACGTTCCATGTTGAGGGCCTGATCCTATTGGTTTGAGAGAAGCTGCGGCATTGCATTAGGTCAATGAGCGAACTTCAACCAAGCAGCTGGTGGGTGCCCCTACAGAGGAGAAAGCTATTGTCAAAACCTCCATCCTGCAAGAGAACCCGGACAGGAGAGAGAGAACCTAAGAAGGAAGGAGTGGTTGCTTCCCAGAGGGTGAGTGATTGCACTTGCTGTAATTCGGACACGCGTAGGCCGCCGACCGTAGCATGGAGGAAGCCTCCGGAGGAAGCCTCCCGAGCTATGCAATGCGAGTGCGCGCATACAGGCTGGGCTATGATGCAGTGATGGCAGAGGCTTTTGGCTCCCTGTGCTGAAGACATCTCACACGAGGACTGATTCTAATACAGACCATCTGAGAAGCTATGTACTAGTACGGATTCTGAGCAGGCCGCCGCTGTGCTCTTGGCCTCACACTGCTCGACGATGGTCCTGGTAGCAAGACTCTGATGCCTTGGTAATGAAGAGTCCAGGTCAAGTAGTCCATCCGTTCAGAGAGAGCTTGGGTGTCGGAAAGACGATAGAGACGCTCGAAGTGAGCACCATAGATCTGGGCACTCTGAGCGAGCTGAGTCACCTCTGCATTCAGCTGCCGGACTTGCCCATGTAGTCTGACCTGATCCCGTTGCATTTCCTCGATGAGGCGAGCTTGAGCATCTATAAGCTTCTGGGCTTTACTTAGCGCAGTATCCAGCTCCCAAAGTGCCACTCGATCAGCCTCAGTGAAGATCCAGCCCTCTCTGGCATACATGCGTTCAGCTCGGTATGACATTGACTCTCTATTAGCCAGCTATGGAATGATTACGCGAGCAAGAAAAGCTGCTGTGAAAGAAGAAGAACATGTGCAGCTGAGAGAGGAAGGCAAACTGAGGGACAATCCTGCGCTTATTGAAGGCAGTGCAGAATTTTTGTGCCTCTATGTGGAGGGATCGTCTCTAGCTGAAGGTGCTCTATGAGCTAGCTGCTGCCGGATGCCTGCTTTGCAAGCAACTTAGCTGCTGGACTACGCTGAACGCTCCCTGGCCTTAGTGAGCCTTCAATGGCTGCCCAGACTGCATTGTCCGTGAGTCCGGCCAGGGCTTGATGGAACTTACCCTTGAGATGTTGGAGTTGGACCTGGATGTGAACTCGAACTGGGCCACCTGTCATCTTCTCAGCGATCGGACGTGAGGGCATGAGCCTAGAGATCAACTGTGGGTGCTGCGCAAGCTCCTCCAAGCACGTTTTGAGCAATTGAACGACGTCATCTGCGAGGACTGCCCTTCGTGCAGTGTCATGCACCGTCTTGTCTTGCTCACTGCTCCACTGCTGGTAGACAAAGGCTGGAGCTTCGGTGTCCTTCACACGCACCACCCAGCCCTCTTTCTCCGCATCCACTAGCACTTCTTCTTTAGTCTGGATCTGCTCTACTCTTTCTAAGGTCTGCTCCAAGACCACTCTCATGGCTCGAGTTCTGAACGGAGTAGACAACTTCGAAGCGTCTTTGGACTTCTCCGCATAGATGCTCGGTAGGATGGACAGCTCACCGGTGGTCAGGTACATGACCCAGCTCAGTTCCTGCTGAAGCGTATTCAGCGAGTCCTCATGGTTGATGGACAACCTTGTTAGGGACTGGAGAACTTTCTCATTTGAAACGCCTCGGCCAGTGCCCCGACCCCTTCCTTTAGCTTTCTGCTTTGGCATGTTCTTCGGTTCAGACTGTCTGATCTTCTTGGTTGGAGAATCATCTTCATCTGGCTCATCCGCACGCTTGGACTTGGAGGGCGCTGACGATAGTGCAAAGGCCTGCCTCATGGCTACCTAGCTGAGTCTATACTCTTACATAGAAGGCCAAGTAGGAACCTCGACATATTTGATCCGAGAGGAGCGTGGTGCGTCTTGGCGATTCACTATCATCAGCAAGGTACGCTACGCTCTCTCTCCAGAATCCCGCTCTGTAATGCCCAGAGTTCCAGTCTTCTCCGATATGAATGATAAAAGCATAGAGGCTAAAAGACACTGCTTCTGTTGAGGTTCCGTTATCTTGAAACATTGGCATCTCAAGAACTGTGTCCAACGCTTGTGGGCGAGAAGTTTTGATTTGCTGATCAAATCTTTGAATTTGCAGGCAAATGATTCTTGTACCCGGAAGCAAGGCAAACACACTACCCCTGTTCGTCCATTGTGTGACTGATTGCTGAAGAGTCGAGAGTCCGTCCGGCGGCTCGGGCAGATACAGAATCAAGCCGCCTTTTTCCTCAACACTTATGCGTTCCTCCGGTTCTGAGATATGAACTCGCGCCTCCCATTTATCTGATGAAAGATCTGGAATGCGCTGAGAGATATGCAACAAAAACTGTGATGCATCCTCCTGCCTGGGTCGTAGTCGCCACCCTGCTAGCAGCGGACGAAGATGTCTCAACCTCCGAACATCCGCATGAGAGGATCTGCCATTTAGGGAACCTATTTCAGTTAGGATGGAATTTAAGGAAGGATCAGGGAACAGTCCATCTGACAAGAGAGTGAGAAGGATATGAACGACAGTGTGTGCATAGCAAAGTTGATGCGGATTATGATAAGCTAGACGCCAGGCAGCGTCTTGCGCGGAAGCTGTGGGAGGTGCAGTGGCTGAACGACCAGAGACGCTTGCGGTGTGTGTCAGCAAAGAGGCTCGGCTGCTGGAGGAAGCCTCCCGGGAGGAAGCCTCCCTGCCTCTCACCTGGCTAATTGGAGGATCTGCACGGAAGAGGTCTGGCAGTTCTACAGACTTGGCACAAGCTGCACTCATGGCATATGTCTGAAGCAGGACCACACATTGCTCTGCATGGCGTACTGGAGCGTCTACCAAAATGCGACAATACCTACATTCCTCTTTTTTGTGCAGGAGGCGCTTATGTGTTCGCATGTTGGCAAGAATGGATTCCGAGGACTGTGCCCAGAAAGCGGGATGAGCTTTCTGAATGTGCTGCTTCACTCCTTTATGGCCAACGATATATTGCCCACAGAGACTGCAGTTCGTTAATAGATGCTGAGTGACATGTCTCTTTTTTAGTAGAAGGTCAGGGTCCTTCTTAAGTTGTTCCTGCACGCTAGACTGATAGATCATAGCTATGCTTTCTGAACTTGTACAGGATTTGGCTCGTTCTTTCAACTCGTGCAGCTGAGGGCAAATGCCTGACTCCACATGTCTGCGAAGTTGATGCATTGTGCGCAGCTGCCTATTGCATGCCACACATTGCGGAAGTCCTTTGCAGCTATGCACAGTGACCTGAAATTTTGGGCCTAGCTGATTCGCACGCTGTCCTCCATGCTTCACCAGTGTATGGTGCTGAAGACCCTTGGCGCTGGAGAATTTCCGATCACACAGAGAGCACGGCACCTCCTGGACTGCCTCGGTCAGGTCCAATTGCATGCTCCGAAGCTCCTGTTGCAGCGCAACAATCCTACCTCTAAGTCCCAGATACCACTGTATGTTCTGATCCGGGTTGTGCTTCTGACAGGCATCTAGTGCGTCTTGATAGTTTTTCATCTGGCTGATCAAAACTGCTTGGGGAGTCTGCACCTTATATTGCTCGAACAGAGTCTTCGTGTCAATGTGGCTGTAATGCTGATGTTGCTTAAAGATGGATCTTAGCATCCTCGAGTATTTACTCTGGAGCTTCTGAAGACCTGATGAAGTGATGCCTGTGGCCACAAGCCCATGCAAGAGTGAGGATTCCACATAGACCCTCCAGATCTCCAACTTCTTTGAAGCATCCAGAGCCTTAGTGGAGCACAGGATGTGTCGAAGTAGCTCAAACTTGCCTTGAGCTTGGGCGATCCGATAGTCAACAGTCTGGTCTTTGTAGGATCCATAGCTGAGCTGCACCCCTAGATATGTTAGCTTATGATGAATCGGAATCTTATGTCCTGAGGGAAGGACGATGTGCAGCTGCTTCTCTTTGCGCATCGTGTGCATCTTGCGAAAGATGGACTGCTGAGTGCCCTGAACCATTAGCAAGGCTTTAGACTTCGTTGGATTAACTTCCAGCCCCACGTCCTCAAGAGACTGAAAGAGAGCCTCTATTCTGAGCAGGACTTTCTGAAGTTCAGGAAAGCTCGAAAAGGTTTCCTGAAGCAGGAAATCGTCCGCAAAGACCGTTAGGATGTCCCTAGCTTGCTTGCTGTCCGGGCCCCATTTCTGCTCCATTCTGCTCATGACTAGAAGTGTAAGCGCAGACCACAATGCCGGGGCTAGCTTGCAACCTTGTTTGATTCCTGAAGAAGTGGGAACTTGAATCTCTAGTCCACTTGTGCCCATGTTGTAGGAGGTCTCACTATGGAGTTGAACTACCAGTTCTTTCGTAACAGGGTCTATTCCCAGGCGATCCAAGGCTGCTAGCAGCTCATGTCTATTAACAGAATCAAAAGCCTTGCTCAGATCAACCGAAATAGTGAGTGCACCTGACAGCTGAGCCTGCCTGGCTCCGCGTTGGGACTTGTGCAGGTCCCTGCGATGCTCTTGACGGAGCTGCTGCGCGTAATCGAGGTGCTGACATGCTTTCGCGATAGCGTCCCGCACCCCCCTCTGCCGTATATACGCAAACTGAGGTTGAAGCTGTGAGCTCACCTGCAGTGCTGGCGCAATGCGAGTTTTCACTGCGCCTGCTAGCACTTTTCCTGGCACGCTGATGACTCCTATGGGCCTCAGGTTTGGCATGGCGGTGGCTGGCTTGCCCTGCTTGGGGATCCATGCAATTCTAGGATCCTTTAGATAAGGGGAAATTTCTGATTGAGACACCTCAGAGTTGATTAGACCTGCTATGTGTTCGTGGGCTTCAGGACCTAGACTCTTCCAGGCTGATACTGGAGCTGAGGTGCTGGGGACTGCTTTCCCCACTGGCACTGTCTTGATTTGTGAGGATACCTGCAAGGCGGTGATCGCTGCTCTGGGCACAGCAGCTACTGATTGCAAAGGAGGACTTTTGGAGAAGATTTGACTCGAGTATTCGCGCATAGTTTTTAGTGAGGCCTCCGTATCAAGCGGCTCACCTGCTTGATCCCTTAGGTTGACTCTCTGCACTGGGCGCCACGGAGCGAGTTTCCTGAGAGTATGAGCCAGTTTGTGGGATTGCTGCCTTTTATCTTCCTGGGCTTGTAGAAGCAACTGCTCTTGCTTCTCTAGCTTTCTTTGTTTTTGCTGTTTTTTGAAAGTCCGCGCCTCCTCCTTGATGTCCTCCACAAGCTTCTGGCATTCTGGATTATGCTCGGTTCCAGCCCTCTTGTGCGCCTGGATTTGCCGCACTTTCTTCCAATATTCCTGATGGATTGGACCTGCTGCTGGCTGAGACTTGCGTGGTGGTGGGTAGTGCTCAGCTGATACACGAACCATCACTTCATCCAGTTCTTGCCAAGACGGTCTCACTTGCATTGTCCTCACCACTGCTTCCGTCAGACGATGTGAGAATGCCTGCCAGTTGTCATCTTTCCGCCGAAAGCTCGCATCCAGCGCTGTGGCATCAAATGGCCGTGGCTTGCTGGGTGTAGGACTGTAAGGAGGAATGAACAGAGTAGCTCGCACTGGAAAGTGTTTTGATCCATCTCTGTAGGCAGCCACAGGAAAGTTCTTATCCGAGTAGGCCTCCTTGGATCTCCTCCGAGCATCATGCAGTCTGACCAGCAAAAAATCGATCTGAGAGGAATATGTGCCATCACTGTTAACATACGTACTGCGATGGCCAGAAGCCCAAGTGTTCAGCGCAGTTAGTCCACAGGATTTGCAGAGCAAGGGCAGTGTCTTCACATCTGCATTTGCAAACCGTACTCGATGAGGCACACTGGGTCCGATATGAGGACGTTCAGTCACCGCATGCGAATTGAAATCCCCAGCCACAAGCAAGAAATCACGTTGTGGGACTCGCTGAATGCGATTTTCGAGCTGTGTCATCACGTCCTTTCTCCTGCCTCTGTTTTCCGTCTTCGAGAGCTTTGAATCCCAGACGTGCTGGTACAGATTCAGGAGATGTATTCTGGATCTCTGCCACGGGATCATGACGTGCTGCAAATGCCCTGGAACAATGGAAGTGCTGCGAATTTCTGAAAGAGGAGCCAGTGAGCTATGCACCAAAACAACCAGGCCAGCCTTGTCTCTGCTTGTTGAACCACAGGTTAGGACTGACCACGGGCCTGAGCTGTAGACCTGGTCCTGCTGCCAATGCGATTCCTGCAGGAAAGCGATTTTGATGTTCTTGTACTCTGTTGTTGCCAAAAGGGCCAGAATCTCGTTCCAAACTCGACTTGTAATTGAGCCTGCGTTCCAAGTAAGGACTTCCATGTCAAATTTGTGATGGATCTGTCTGGTCGGTTGAAAAGAGCGCCTCTCCGCTTTCGCAGGAGACGCGAATTGTCCTTCATGAGCTCCTAGAGCCTGAGCTGTCAGAAGACGGCCTTTGTAGAGTGCTGCTCCCTTCGCCAGGGCAACTTTACAAGCTCTTTGGTAGCTACGCTTGCCGGTTTTGTTCATGGTTAGCTGACTTCGCTGCGCATGCTGCTCAGCTTCATCGGGGGGCGCTACTTCCCGAAACCCTCGATTCTGATCCATGGCTGGACCCTGGGACTTGGGACCCAGGCACCCAAGAAAGCTCGCTACGGCTACGAGAAATAAAATCCTCATCTTGGGCCAGAATCTTAACGACAACGACAACGACAACGACAACAACAACAACAACAACAACAACAACAACAACAACAACAACAACAACAACAACAACAACAACAACAACAACAACAACAACAACAACAACAACAACCACCTTAATAATAACCATAATAATAATCTAAGAAAATAATAAGAAGAAGAAGAAGGAGAATGATTACTATTATTCTTCTTATAACGATAATCGTTATAGCAAGTATAATGATAGCCATTGTTAACATAATAATCATTATTAGTACTATTGCTATTGTTATTATTGTTATTAAATATGACTATTATTATTATTATAAACAACTACTAGAGAGACATCAGGCCCAGGAGGGAGGGGCGCTCCAGTCCGCACTCCGAGTCGCATCCCGTGCGCACTCCAGACTTCACATCCAGCGCGCACTCTTTTTGCATCCAGCGCGCACTCCCCCAACCTGCATGGTTTTTGGGGTTTGGGGTTTCTGGGGTTTCTGGGGTTTAGGGTTCTTTGGGCTTAGGGTTCTTACCAATCGCACGGACTGGTGACGCGGGCGGGGATGCTCTGGCCAGTCGCACGGACTGGTAACACGGACGGAATCATCGCGCGGGCATGGATGCTCCTGCTCTGGCCAATCGCACGGAATGGTATCACGGAGGGCATGGATGCTCTGGCCAGTCGCACGGGCTGGCAACAGGGACGGAATCATCGTGCGGGCATGTGGTTTTCTGTGCACAGAGCACCGAAAAACACTGTAAAAACCGATGTGGCCGGTGTCTCCTGGTCAATTGCACTGGCTTTATCTATGTGCAGAGCGTGCGCTCCGATTTGCGTCGGGCCTGCGCTCCTGGATGTGCCCACGTCGGTAGTTGCAGTGTTTTCGGTACTCGACGCCTTCCCCCCTCAGCCTTCGAACAGGGTCGGGCATGGAAGCTTTAGGAGTCCCAGCGCGCATCGTGCTGCTGAAGGCTGATGGAAAAAAATAGCAGTGCCGCCAGACCAAACTCCCTGTACACTTTTACACTTTTTTAACTGAAGAGATTTAAAAAAAAGTTTGGGGACGCGGAAAAAGCCCTGAACCTGGAAAACCCAGACTCATGGGCTCGGCCGCCACCCGCATGAGCGGGCACCCGCCGATCCCCCTGGACCACGAAGTGCGCATGCCCACGTCGACCCAGTACCCCGAGGCAACCCACGTCAGGCCAGGTAACCAGCACCCCTTCACCCACAAAATCACTACTGTTGTCTCTGGGCGAGGTCCCGGAGCCCCTTTAGCCACAGGGTCTCTTGTGAACACACAGGCTCCGAACAGCCCAGGGTTCAGGGTCGAGGGTTCTTGGCTTAATTAAGCAGATCAATTTCAGGCTCGGGTCTCCAGCTACCAGGATCACCCCCCCTCAAACCCGGAGCCTTTGCTGCTGAAACTGAGCGGTTCCGAGGTGGTCTTCCTGGAACGCGTCGGCGTGAACGCCGGGCACCGGCTTGACCTTCGGGCTTTTCGGGCTTAGGACCCACTTCGACGCCTGAACCCTGAGAAACTGAATCTGTAGGGTTTAAGGCTCAAGCAAGCTTAGGAGTCAGGGTAGAGGGTTCAAGGCTCAGGATTCAGGGTATGGGCACGTGCAATTGGTGTTGCGGTGAGCGCCAATGTTCGCGTTCCCTCCCAAGCTGCCCATACAATCCATGGCCTCGGTCGGGTTTAGGGGGTATGCACTCCAGCTGCACAAAACCCACCCAAAGTTTGGGGAACTGTCGGCCGCAGATGTGGGAGGGCAAGCCTCCGGAACCCCAAACCCCAAAGACGCCAGAGCAAGGGCCCGGGACCCTACATCTTAAATCTTACATCTGAATTCTGAAGGCCTGAGGCCCGGAATCCTAAATCTGAAATCCTAAAGTCCCCAGAGAGGCCGGGCACCCCGGGACCCGCACTGCAAGTTACAGAGCTCTCAAGGGAGGGGGTGCTCAAAGGGGTGTATGTAACTCAAGGCTACCCCCCCATGAAGCCCCCTCCCTTAAGAACCCTGCTAGCAAGTGGCTGCTGCTCACCGCCGCACAGCCACGCTATATTCTTATCATGATCCTCTTAGGGTTTAGGGTTTAGGGTTTAGGTAGTTTATAGACCTTAAACCAGCCTTCCGGCAGTTGACATTGATCCGATGCTGCGCCTTGTTGTGCAGCACCTCAGCATGACTTGAGGAGGCTGGTTCGGAGATTGCGGCTCGGCAGTTCGTGGGTCCGAGGCTTGCGGCTTTGGGAACTTCTCGGGGGTCGACCCTGAACCCAAGGGTTTCGGGGCTTCCACCCCACAAACAAAACAAAGTTCAAACCCTAAACCCTAAACACTAAACCCTAAACCCTAAACCCGAAGAGCCAGAGGCCTTGCAGGCCAAACCCTGGTCTACCGCCCTAAAGCCTCCACCCGAATTCCTCCAAAACCCCAACCCCCAAGCTGACCCTAAACCCTAAACCCTAAACCCTAAGCCCTAAGCCCTAAACCCTAAACCCTAAACCCTAAACCCTAAACCCTAAACCCTGAACCGAAACTCAGAAACCCCGAAATCCCGAAGCCCTGCGCAGGCCAACCAACTCCGAGTGCAGAGACCGCGGCGGCTGAACTCGAGATAAGGGTTTGGGATTTAGGGTTTAGGGTTTGGGGTTTAGGGTTTAGGGTTTAGGGTTAAGGGTTAAGGCTTTAGGGTTTAGGGTTTGAAGGCATCGTGGATTGGGGTCCTGATCCTCCCAGGCCCCTGGATTCACCAACCTGCTGCGACGTAGCCCTGTCTGATATGTCGAACGTAGATGACAAAGCGGTACTCTTGCCCGCCAGACCCAACTCTCTTGGGGTAGTACAGGAGCCTGGTGTTCTAAATATCGAGCTCCTGCTTTCCCCTCTCAGCGACGTAGCCGGGAAGACATGTTTGTTGCAAGAGGCCCTGGAAGCTTCTTAAGGTGAGGGTCACTCAACACCCTTCAAGAACTGGTGTGTGTTGGTCCCTGAAAGCTTGTAATATCGCGACCCAGCGTGTCGTCCATCAGACTCAACTTCGAGGAATGCCTGACATCTCGAGCCTAGAGTGAGATAAGAACGAGCAGAATACCCAGCTTTTGGCTTCACGAAGTTTGGAAGGGAGCCTAGCGCCCAATAAGATTATTAAGGGGCACCACTGCGCATCCTAACACATACCAGAGCCAAACATGTCCAATACAAATTGCATGACCGTCCTGCCTAGTACGACTCAAGGTGCATTCCTTCAAGGGGCTTACTGGCGCTGAGGGTTTAGGGTTTAAGCCTTGGGGCTTACTTGGAGGTTCTTGGGTACTTATAACCTACTTAGGGGACTTAGGGGGCTTATAAGTGCAGTTGTACTTAGGGTTACAAGTACCCTGAACCTCCAAGTAAGCCCTACACCCTAGCCCTAAACCCTAAACCCCGGGTTAAAAGTACCCTCAACGAAGAAGTGAATCTCAAGGATTCGGGTTCCCTAAACCCTAAAACCCTAAACCCAAAACCGTAAACCCTAAACCCTAAACCCTAAACCCTGAACCTCCAAGTACGGCTTAGGGGCACCGGAGATTGCGGCTGAAGGCGCCGGCCCCGTTCGAGGCAGCGAGTCGAGCATGGCGCTGACTTGCCAGCAGGCATCCTCGCACTCACTCGGGTTTAGGGTTTAGGGTTTAGGGTTTAGGTTTTAAGGTTTAGGGTTTAGGGTTTAGGGCTTAGGGTTTAGGGTTTAGGGCTTAGGCTTTAGGGCTTTACTTGGAAGCCCTTTTGACTTAGTAAGTAGGGTTCGTAGGGCGGGTTACGGGGACTATAAGAGGGTTGTTGGGGGGATACGAAGTAGGCTTACTACGTCAAAAGAGCTTCTAAGTATATCCTAAGTAAACCCTAAACCCTAAACCCTAAACCCTAAACCCTAAACCCTAAACTGCATAAGACTCATAAGACTTTGGGGTTTATTGGCAGGAGGCTGAGGATTTGGGATGCTGCGCTCAGACCACCCTGAACCCTAAACCCTAAACCATTTGCTCGGCCGGCCACCGAAAATCCACAGAATGCCCTATGTTTCTTACTGAGGTTTTTCTGGCTTTGAGCTGAGGGTTCAGGGTTGACCTAGAACGGAAGAACATAGAACATAGCTTTTTTTGTTAAGCAACATCCTGTTCGCCTACTGCTTTTGGGAGCTGGGATGTGCCATTCGGAGGAACCTGAAAAATGTTGCATCAGAAGTCCTGCAACCTACAACCCTAAAACCCTGAAACGCCAAAGTCTGAACCCGGCCTCCGAGGTATCCAGTAACAGGGTCTGAGGCCCTTTCGCCTATCCTGCAGAACCTTGCACCCCTCTAGGGTTTAGAGTTTAGGGTTTACCCTCAGTCTACAAAGCCGTATCAAGGTACACAGACGTAGAAACGGACATGCAATTCCCATATTGGGTAGAGGGTGGTACTAAGAGGCACTTGAGTGATGTCTGGGACTGCACCGCAGTTAAGAGCATATTGGGACCCCACATAGGCAACCATAGCCCACAAAAGCCCGGAAACCTTCCTCAACCCTAAACCCTACATCCTAACGACGACACCCGAAACCCTTACCAAGCCTAATCTCTGCCCTTCTGCGCTGTGACCTGTAGGTTCTGGTGCCCCTTTAGCACGTGGGCCGCGTGACCATCGCGGTTGGGAACCTGAGTTGCAGGTGCCTTCGGGTTTTTTGATGTTGCTAAGGATTCGGGCTTTGGATTTAGTAGGGTTAAGGGTTTAAGGCTTCGGGCCTAGGGCTTAGGGTTTGGGGTTTAGGGTTTGGGGTTTGGGGTTAGGGTTTAGGGTTTAGGGTTTAGGTTTAGGGCCTTAGGGTTTAGGCCCTTAAACTTAACCCCCATCTTCCTTTATTGGTGCAGGGTGTAGGGATGAGGAGTTGAGTCAAACCCGTCGAGCACCAGAAAGACCTCGTAAGGGCAGCGCATCCTGTCCAGCCGCTATCTCCGCGGCATTCACAGCTGCCTGCGGTGAGCTATCAGGCTCTACTTGAAGGTGCATGGTGCTTATTAACCAACTATAACTGTACTTATAACCCGCTTGTGAGCCCCTCAAGTGCCCTAGTGTAGTTACAAGTACAGATATAAGTACAATTGTAACCCCGAAACCCTAAACCCTAAACAGGTGTTTTAAGGCTTGGCCGCTGAAAGGCCCACGCAAACCGTACAGGTTGGGCTCTATCAATATTTCTATTATTGATGTTACTAATTCATAGTACTATTGATACTATTAATATGAGTAATACGACTCATAGTATTAATAGTCTTAAAATTATCAATCTTATATTAGCATCAGTAATCTTATTTACATTTTTCATTGTTAATAATGTTACTCATTATAATATTACTACTCTTATGACTATTTTCAAACTTCTTAATTTTGCTGATATTGTTAACGATTACTCATGATGAAAAATCTTATTGATAATAATATTATTAAGATTATTAATATTACTAATATTCTTTTATATTCAGCTCCATGAGCTGCGGGATTCACAATGTGCAAACAGCTCCATGCCCTCTTGACCAACCCTAAAGGGTTTAGGGTTTAGGGTTTAGGGTTTATGGTTTAAGGTTTAAGGTTTAAGGTTTAAGGTTTAGGGTTCAGGGTTTAGGGTTTAGGGTTTAGGGCTTAGGGTTTAGGGTTTAGGGTTTAGGGTTTAGGGGTTTAGGGGTTTAGGGTGTGTTACGTTCTGGGTTGCTCGCTGGCTCCGGGGCCTCACCTTATTTTTGCTAACCGGCCCCTCTGCCCGGGTCGCTCGCAACATCGCGTGGCGGTAAGCCCACCCCAAGCCACCCGGCAATTGTATTTTCAGGGCTTAGTTCCGAAAATCTGGTTCTGCTTTTTCCAGCGGGGCCATGCTGTGCCCCTGCGCACGCTCTTTCGGCACCGTCCCGATCTGAGCCTCGACGGCGCAGGGCTGCAAAGAGGTGAAGTTGTGGAAAACGCTGCCCTCATGTTTTTGCCCTCCCTTGACCAAAGCTCGGCTTTGAAAGGTCGGGGGGGTAGCCCTTCATCATCACAATCGGGCAGGCTTGTTTGAAAGCGTTTGGCATCCCTCACCTGCCGTCACGGAAGGCGTCTGGCATGCATGTGTCTCACAGATTGGTGTGGGTTACCGAAGAAGGCATACCGCTGCCCCTCGACCGGGCCAGCGTCCCGACGTGCCAGCATTCCGTGCTTCTTTGAGGGCGTTTGGCATCACTTGTCGTTTGCCGGCACGGAAACCCCCGACACAAAGTAGTTTGGGTTACCGAAGGGGTAGCGCTGCCCCTCGACCAAGCCAGCGTCCCTCCCTTGACCAAGACTAGGCTGGGGGGTGGCCCTTCATCAGAATTTGGGCTTTCGAAGCTTTTGGCTGCCAAAGCTCCTGAAGCGAAGCTTTCGAAGCTCCTGGAAGCGTCCAGGGCAACAAGTTTTCCCTTCCAGAAATGGTCTGGGAGAGCCCCAAAAAGTTCAAATATGGTCTGGGAGAAGCATAGAAAGCCCAAAAAGCTCAGAAATGGTCCGGGAGGAGCCAAAAAGCTCAGAAATGGTCTGGGAGAAACCCTCAGAAAAAGTTTGGCAAAAGCCCAAAAGGGCTCAGAAATGGTCTGGCAGGAGCCCAAAAGAGCTCAGCCCAAAAAGGCTCAGGAATGTCAGAAATGGTCCGGCAGGAACCCAAAAAGCTCAGACCAGCCCAAAAAGGCTCAGAAATGGTCTGGACCGAAAAAGCTCAGAAATGGTCTGGGAGAAGCCCAAAAAGGTTCAAAAATGGTCTAGGAGAAGACCAAAAAAGCTCAGAAACGGTCTGGGAGAAGCAAGCTAAGAAATGGCTTGAAGAAGCCCGCAAAGGCTCAGGGCGGTCTGAGCCAGGCAAGGGTCCTTGAGGGGGGCCCAGGTTGCACCAGCAAGTCCTTGGAGGGGGCCCGGGTTGCACCAGCAAGTCCTTGGAGGGGGGCCAGGTTGCACCAGCAAAAGGTCTTGGGTTTAGGGTCTTTGCCTTTGACACTCAAAGGCTCCACCGCCTTGACGGCCCGCGTGGGCCTTACCTTGCCTTGGAGCGTCCAGCAGCCCCAGCTTTACCTGGGCTGCACGTTCTGTGCTCTCAGGTCGCTCGCGAAGCTCGGACGGCTTCGGGCTCTCAAGTGTTGGTAGCGAGCCCTCAGCAAAGACTTTGGGGTTTAGGGTTTAGGAACCCAAACCCTGCATCTCACAACTAACTGCTTGAGGCATCATGCTAGAAGCTTTGACCGAAACCCAAATCCCCTAGACCCCAAACCCTAAACTCCAAACACCTGAGCCCTAGACCCCAAACCACCCCAAACCCCTAAACCCTAGACGTGTAAAATCCCTAAATTCGGACGGCTTGAGGATGCAGGAGGCGAAGCCACTCCCTGAACCCTATAAGCCCTCTAGACCCTTCAACTGCCTTCTGCCATTCTGGACGATGGAAGGCTCGTGCCGTCGACGACATGTTCATGAGATGACAAAGCTGAGGTGACACCTGCCATTCAGGGTTCAGAGTTTAGGCCCTAAACCCTAAACCCTAAACCCTAAACCCTAAACCCTAAACCCTAAACCCTAAACCCTAAACCCTAAACCCTAAACCCAATAGGGCTTAGGGTTTGGGGTTCAGGCTTCCGGGTTGAAATGTTCAGGACCCAGGGTTGGTGTCAGCCGAAACCCTCAATCCTAAACAATGCCCCAGTCCTCTACCCCAACCCTAAACCCTAAACCCCAAACCCTAAACCCTAAACCCTAAACCCTTATACCGCGGAGCCTTCAATCCTAAACCCTAAGCAGCAACAACAGGCCGAGGCGAGGTCCGGTCTCCGCAGGCCAAGGGTGTAGGGAGTTAGGGTGTAGCCTCAGGGTTAAGGATTTACGGTTTAGGGTTTAGGGTTTAGGGTTTAGGGTTTAGGGTTTAGGGGTATCTTCCCGTCCAGCCTGCGAAACCCTGAACCCTAAAACTTACTAGGGGGTCCGAAGTGTAGCAACCGTGAACCTTGGCGTCGTCCCAAGCATTCGTGTACAAACCCTAAACCCTGAACCCCAAGCTTTAAACCCTAAACCTTGGACCCTGAACCCCAAACTCCGAACCCTCAACCCCAAACCCCAAACCCTAAACCTTGAGCCCTGCACCCCAAAACTCTAAACCCTCAACCTGAATCCCAAACCCTAAAGCCCAAACTGAAAGGATGAACCCTAGACGCTTTACAATTAGGACAAACGAGTTTATGAGGGGTTAGAGTAGTTACTAATTTGTTACCTCCACTTCCATCTTGAATACATTGTTTTGTGGAGGACCGTCTATGTCGCGACGCTGGCGCGTGGGAGGCGTTCGCATGTTCGCCCGCGAACGACAAGCTTCTGCGTGTTCGGCGTGCATGTCATGACAAGGGTTTTTGGGCTTCGAGTTTAGGGTTTAGTTTTGCTTCGGCGTGAAGCGCAATTGGTGAACATTTTCAGCGGGGCCGTTTTCATGAAGCTACGTGAAGCTTCTTCGTTGTGGTTGACGCACGGATGGATGTCGTCATGGATGTCGTGATGGATGACGCGTGCATGGATGCCGTCAAGGACTTCTTCAAATAGTGATGTCTTAATCACGGCTCTAAAATGCTTTCGGGACAACCGTTCTCTAGTCTTCTGTTAACATGTAGCCTACATGTTCTACCTTTCTACTACCCTTTAAGGATAGCATTCTGCCTTGCAGTATTCGTAAAAGGTTCCATGGAAATATTTTAATCTCTATCTGACCCCAAACCCACAACCCGAAACCCCAAAACCTAAACCCCAAATCCGAACCCCTAAGCCCGGAACCATCCACCCCTTAACTCGTCACGATGGCGCCTCCTGCGGCCAGGCTGCACGCGGAAAGCGCCGCTTCTCAGGCTGCAGGGCCTCGTGGCTCCAATGAAGTGTGGCTCAGGGTTTAGGCGGGTTTAGGGGTAAGGGTGGAAGGTTTAGGATTTAGGGTTTGTTGGAAAATTGCGCAGATGCTGAGAAGGTTAGGATGCGGAAGAAGCTCGAAAACTTCGTTATGTGCGAAGAGCGGTCCCAAAATTGTCCCAGGCAGTGTGAGGCCCTGGGAGGTTTTATGGTGTCTTTAAGGGGACAGGGGTGGGGCGTTTTTGGAGCACCCCCTCCGGCTGAAACGATCTGCAAGAAGCTATGTAAGGGACCACTGGTCCCAAAGAGAACGGGCTCCGATACCCATCGTAAGTGCTACCGACCTCCGAGCTGTGGGAGGCGGGCGAACGACCTCGCGCCGCGCCCCAATGTAGCGAGGCGGCCTAGGCCTTGAGTTTAGGGCTTCGGGCTTAGGGTTTAGGGCAAACCCTACACTTGAAGCCCTCCGACATCAACAAGAACCAGCTCTCAGGCTGCGTCCAGACCGGCCCAGGCACTGCCATCCTGGATTCGCTGCGGGTGTTGGGTTGAGGGCTTCGGATTTTAGGGCTTGGGGCTTAGGGCTAGGGGGGGGGAGGGGGGTGGGTGCTTGATCTAAACAACGGGCTTGAGGGTTTTTTTGAGCTTTGGGTTCCTGAGCTGTCAGGAGAATCTGCCATCCTCAAAACCCCATCAGCCCTATAAGCCCTACATGTCCTATTAAGCCCTACTAAACCCTTATTAACCCCTATTAAACCCATTAGGCCCTGCTAGGCCCAATTCAACCCTATTGAACCCTATTGAGCCCCTATCAAACCCAATTAAACCCGATTACACCCGATTAGAAGTTTTGGCAATGCGGCTGTCGAGTTCCATGTTTCCGAACAAAAACAAGCGTCTCCACCCCCTGGCCTCAAAACTACCACGAAACCCTCAACCCTCGACCCTCAACCCTAAACCCTCGACCCTAAACCCGAAACCCCAAAGCCTGAACCCTAAGCCCTCAACCCTCAATGTGAAGCCGAAACCACTGGGCCTTGGCGTGCCCGCAGCTGAAATGTTCGCCCATGACCCCCATGCCATTTAGCACCTCATGGGCTCTGTGCGGGTCTAAGAACCCGAAATCCGCAAACCCTAAACCTTACATAGGCACCCTAGAGTCCTTAGAGGGATCTTGATGAGGGGGGGCACGTTAGAGGGCACTGGGGGCCTAGGGCTGGAAACGTAGAGTTGTGGGTTTCGAGGTTCAGGTTTTGGGGGGCGGAGCATTTGTCCCGAGGCCCGTTGCCCCAAAGCCGAAAATCTTGGGGTGGTTTAGGGTGATGCGGGTTCGATCGTGCGGAGCAAGGATTTCGGCTGCGACATGACATTCCGAGAGTGCTCTCAGCGGCATTGAGGCTTACATGCTTAGAGCCTACCTGCAAGCCCTGTTGACTTAGTAAGTAGGCTTAGTAAGGTGGATTCTGGGGATTATGGGGGATACTAAGTAGACTTACTAAGTCAAAAGACCTTCCAAGTGAACCCTACAACCCATCATCGGGGTTAGGGGCTTAAGGGCCTGGCTCTCAAAAGCCGGACAACCCGCAGAGTCACACATGGGCGGGGGGGAGGGGGGGGGGGGGGGTCCGAATTTTGATACGTACCTCGGAATGGACCCTTGTTTAGGGAACCTACTGCATGCACAACCCCATTCTGCAGACAATCCAGCCCTAAACCCTAAATCTCAAGCCCCAAACCCTTGAACTCATGTGCTGACTAGAAACACCAGCTGTTTCACGCCTATGGAACAGATTGACTCCAAGTCCGTGTCACCCTGAACCCTGAACCCTAAACCCCCGAAACTCGAAACCCTAAACCCTAAACCTAAACCCTAAACCCTAAACCCTAAACCCTAAACCCTAAACCCTAAACCCTAAACCCTAAACCCTAAACCCTAAACCCTAAACCCTAAACCCTAACGAACCCGAAGTGGCCCAGGCACGGAGTCAGTCGCTAGCGCAGCCCGTAGATCTTGGCCAGGTGGGGCCTGCGCCAACCGTGAACCGCCGGAGGAGATCAGGGGTTTAGGGTTTAGGGTTTAGGGTTTAGGGTTTAGGGTTTAGGGTTTAGGGTTTAGGGTTTAGGGTTTAGGGTTTAGGGTTTAGGGTTTAGGGTTTAGGGTTTAGGGTTTAGAAGGGTTTGCAGGGATGTGGGGGCTCTAAACCCTAAATCTCGAAATCAAGGTTCTTCTTTGGGTTCCTGTCGCAGTACTGGGCCCTATGAAGGCTCCCGAGAACTGCGCTGGGGGATGTGCAAACTTTCCGTTAAAAATACTGGACAGACGAGTGAGACAGAGAGAGAGAGAGAGAGAGAGAGAGAGAGAGAGAGAGAGAGAGGGGAGAGAGAGAGGGAGTAGAGAGAGGGGGAGAGAGGGGAGAGGAGAGAGGGAGGGGAGAGAGAGGGGGGGAGAGGAGAGAGAGGGGGAGAGAGGAGAGAGGGGAGAGAGAGAGGGGTCGAGGGGGGGAGAGAGAGGGGAGAGAGAGGGGAGAGAGAGGGGAGAGAGAGAGGGGAGAGAGGGGAGAGAGTGAGGGGAGAGGAGGGGGGGAGAGAGAGGGGAGAGAGGAGAGAGAGAGAGGGGAGAGGAGAGAGAGGGGGGAGAGAGAGGGAGAGGAGAGAGGGGGAGGAAAGGGGAGAGAGGGGGAGAGAGAGGGGAGAGAGAGGGGAGAGCGAGAGAGAGGGGAGAGAGAGGGGAGAGAAGAGGAGGGGAGAGAGAGAGGAGAGAGAGGGGAGAGAGGAGGGGAGAGAGGGAGAGAGAGGGGAGAGAGAGGGGGGCGAGAGAGGAGGGGCGAGAGAGGGGAGAGCGAGAGAGGGGAGAGAGGGGGGAGAGAGAGGGGAGAGAGAGGGGAGAGAGAGGGGAGAGAGAGGGGGAGAGAGAGGGGGGAGAGAGGGGAGAGAGAGGGGAGAGAGGGAGGAGGGGAAGAGGGGAGAGAGGGGAGAGAGGGGAGAGAGGGGAGAGAGGGGAGAGAGGGGAGAGAGGGGAGAGAGGGGAGAGAGGGGAGAGAGGGGAGAGGGGAGAGGGAGAGGGGAAGGGGAGAGAGAGGGAGAGGGAAAGAGAGCGAGAGGAACAATAAATACAAGGTTTGGGTCTTAGGGCTAGGCCTAAGGTTAGGGCTCAGGGAAAAAACAGGCGGTTCCGACGCGTTTACCTCATCTCGCACCCTCACCCCTCAACCCAACTCGTAGCTCAGCCCCAATCCTAAACACCAAACCCCGAAACCCTGAACCCTCGAAAGGCGGCCTCTACCTCTGCCACGGCCGAGACGATGGTCGTCAGGTATTCTGTGCGGTGTAGCAGGTCCTGCAAGCTGCAGCAGGGACCCCAAAAAGGGGGGGGCTTGGGGTAGTCTTAGGGGCGACTCCAGTACTTCCGAATTCGTCCCTGAAGTAGTGAGTACCTCTTACATTATGTCGGGGCCTTGTGGTCTGCAACTTCTTCGGCTTTGCATTCTTCAGTTGTATTGGAGTCAACCAGACGAGGGGCCCAAAATGTTAACTTCAAACCCCTACCGAGCCTGCGGGAAAGAACCCAGAGAGCTCAACGCCCCTGCATGTAAGCAATGCACCTGAATTCGAAACGAAAGCCCTAGATAGTAGTCTAAGGCATCCTCCCTCCTCAAGGGAATATTGGGCTCCCCGGGAAGATCGCTGCCTGCAAGCTCGGGCCTCAACCCTCGAACCTCGACTGCAAGAGACGCCAAACCCTCAAAGCCTAGAGACCCTAGACCTGATTCCCGAAACCCTAAACCCTAAACCCTCAAAGAGCACAAGGGAGAGCGATGTCCTGTTTCAGGCCTGGTTGGCTTCGCGATGAGTTGTTTCCGTCTTTCGGGAGGGTAAGGTTTTGGGACATGGTCAGTCTGGTCAGTTCCCTAAGTCAGGGTCCCTTTCTGGATATCCCTCTGATCATACAGAGCCTTCGATTACTGTTTAGGATGTAACCCCTAAACCCTTAACCCTGAACCCTCTCAGTCCTGATTTTGACGATCTCTGTAAGCCTGAGCTGCACGCTCTGATTCGGGGCTGCAGTCTGCGTGCTAATCGGTCAAGTGCATGGGGTTTAGGCTTTAGGGTTTAGGGTTTACGGTTTCGGGTTTAGAACCTGCCATTTCTTTTTGTTTGGGGGGCTGGGGTTGAGGATTTGGGCCATTTGGGGTTTCGGGTCGGAATGTATCGCGCAGGCGAAATGGCACATCAGAATCGTTGTTGCAGATTGCTTCATAAACCTCTAGTGGGAGCTCTAACTTGGTCTCCTTTCTTGGGGTCCTAGACCCTAAACCCTAAACCCAATCCACACTTTAGATAAGGGACTCTACTGACAAAAGTTGCCCATGTAAAGAAGGAGCCACAAAGGCCCATCGGGCTTAGGGTTTAGGGTTTAGGGTTTAGGGTTTAGGGTTTAGGGTTTAGGGTTTAGGGTTTAGGGTTTAGGGTTTAGGGTTTAGGGTTTAGGGTTTAGGGTTTAGGGTTTAGCCATCAACCCTTGTGAGTTTTAGGGGGGGGGGTCCAAGATGAGCGTCCCCTTGTCGCATGTTCACAATATCTAGGCCAATTTCAGCTGGCAAAAGGTTCCCCCCATAAAAGAGCTTCCAAGCAGTAAGACTCAGAATCTAGATCAACCCCCCGGAGTCCAACTGAACATCAAGTGGGGATCCTTCATGTGACTTAAGGCATATGAATATGCCGAAAAAATTAAATTAGTGGGATCCCTAGTTTGACTTATGGTACATTCCCTCAGCCCTGAACCCTGCACCTGAATTTCTTCTTAAGGAGTATGGGCTCTTTCACCCCCACATGCACGTCTCTGTAGGGCCCCCGCCTTCCACGCAAGAACCTGATGATGGAGACTTTCACAGGGGTTAGGGTTTAGGGTTTAGGGTTTAGGGTTTAGGGTGTAGGGTGTAGGGTGTAGGGTTGGTTTAGGGTTTGGGGTTTAGGGTTTAGGGTTTAGGGTCTAGGGTCTAGGGTTTAGGGTTTAGGGTTTAGGGTTTAGGGTTTAAGGTTTAGGGTTTAGGGTTTAGGGTTTAGGGTTTAGGGTTTAGGGTTTAGGGTTTAGGGTTTAGGGTTTAGGGTTTAGGGTTTAGGATTTAGGTTAAACATGGGCCGAGGAGTTAGGGGTTCGTTCGGGGTTTAGGCTTCGGGTTTAAGATCCCTCTCGCGAACTTCTGAACACATTACTTGGAAGCCCTTCTGACTTCGTAAGTGGGGTTCGTAAGGTGGGTTATGGGGATACGAAGTAGACTGACTAAGTGAAGAGAGCTTCCGAGTAACCCCCACACCCCAAACCTGAGGCCAAGCACCCCTTCGCCAGGCTTGATGGCGCGTGCCATCCGGGGCGTCCGTGTTGCCCGCTCCATGGCAAGGGCAGAACGATCAGCGTTCTAAACCCTAAAGCCTAAACCCTAAAGGTCCTAAACTTTAAACCCTAAACCCTAAACCCTGTCCATCTTTGAGCTCATGTAGCGCCCATCACGTCGAACGAAAAGAATATAAAGGCCGCCTACTCTACTACTAAGTAATCAAACAACAAACCCCTCACTACCTCCTTCAGTGGAGCCCGAGTGCCGAGGCAAGAGAGGGCCACCATGGCCCCCGGACCTGTAAGAAGAGAGACTCGAAACAATCCGAACAACCCTAAACCCTAAACCCTAAACCCTAAACCCTAAACCCTAAAGCTCGTCATGCAACCCCAAAATCCTACACCCGAACCCTGAACCCTAGATTGACCAGTCCCCGAGGCTAAACCCCAAAACGCCAAGAAGCCCTCAACCGCTTGAACTACATCAGGGCACTCCCCAACAAATAGATTGGAGACACCCCCTTTATGTGCCCTGAAGATACGAACATCCTCACTCTCGCGGCTTGAGGGTTTGGGGGATTAGGGTCTGGGCTGCAATGCTTTTTTAGGAAGCCCCTAAACCTGCACTCCTGAACCTCCAACCCCGAAAAAACCCTAAACCCTCAACCCTAAACCCCCCTAAAACCCCCCGAAAGCCTCAAACTTGCCCCTAAACCCTGACTCAACCCCAAACCCCACACCCTAAACCCTAAACCCTACACCCTAAACCCTAAACCCTAAACCCTAAACCCTAAACCCTAAACCCTTAACCCTTAACCCTAAACCCTAAACCCTAACCTGTCAACCCCCACAAGTCGAAGGTCACTGTGGCAAGCACCAGCCACTGCGACTCCTGGGGCCATGTGAGAACATTATCGGGTCCTTTTCAGGGTTTAGGGTTCAGGGTTCAGGGTTTAGGGTTTCGGGTTTAGGGTTTAGGGTTTAGGGTTTAGGGTTTAGGGTTTGGGGCTTAGGGTTTCGGGCTTAGGGTTTAGGGTTTAGGGTTTGGGGTTTGGGGTTTAGGGATTAGGGTTTAGGGTTTAGGGGTTCTGGCGTCTGGGGTTTAGGGCCTGTGCTCCCTGCAAAAAGGTGGCTTCCTGCTGAATTGCTTACTGGCCCTCACCTCAAGCCGGCCTCAAGGCCAGCATCATGAGCATCAGCCGCCGGCCCTCTCACCTCAAGCCGGCCTGAAGGCCAGCATCATGAGCATCAGCCGCCGGCCCTCTCACCTCAAGCCGGCCTGAAGGCCAGCATCATGAGCATCAGCCGCCGGCCCTCTCACCTCAAGCTGGCCTCAAGGCCAGCATCATGAGCATCAGCCGCCGGCCCTCTCACCTCAAGCCGGCCTGAAGGCCAGCATCATGAGCATCAGCCGCCGGCCCTCCCACCTCAAGCCGGCCTCAAGGCCAGCATCATGAGATCAGCCGCTGGCCCTCTCACCTCAAGCCGGCCTGAAGGCCAGCATCATGAGCATCAGCCGCCGGCCCTCTCACCTCAAGCCGGCCTCAAGGCCAGCATCATAAGCATCAGCCGCCGGCCCTCTCACCTCAAGCCGGCCTCAAGGCCAGCATCATGAGCATCAGCCGCCGGCCCTCTCACCTCAAGCCGGCCTCAAGGCCAGCATCATGAGCATCAGCCGCCGGCCCTCTCACCTCAAGCCAGCCAGCATCAGCCGCCGGCCCTCTCACCTCAAGCCGGCCTGAAGGCCAGCATCATGAGCATCAGCCGCCGGCCCTCTCACCTCAAGCCGGCCTCAAGGCAAGCATCATGAGCATCAGCCGCCGGCCCTCTCACCTCGAGCCGGCCTCAAGGCCAGCATCATGAGCATCAGCCGCCGGCCCTCTCACCTCAAGCCGGCCTCAAGGCCAGCATCATGAGCATCAGCCGCCGGCCCTCTCACCTCAAGCCGGCCTAAAGGCCAGCATCATGATCATCAGCCGCCGGCCCTCTCACCTCAAGCCGGCCTGAAGGCCGCAGAGCATCATCTCACCTCAAGAGGCCATCATCATGAGCATCAGCCGCCGGCGCTCTCACCTCAAGCCGGCCTCAAGGCCAGCATCATGAGCATCAGCCGCCGGCCCTCTCACCTCAAGCCGGCCTGAAGGCCAGCATCATGAGCATCAGCCGCCGGCCCTCTCACCTCAAGCCGGCCTAAAGCCATCATGAGCATCAGCCGCCGGCCCTCTCACCTCAAGCCGGCCTGAAGGCCAGCATCATGAGCATCAGCCGCCAGCGCTCTCACCTCAAGCCGGCCTGAAGGCCAGCATCATGAGCATCGCCGCCGGCGCTCTCACCTCAAGCCGGCGAAGGCCAGCATCATGAGCATCAGCCGCCAGCGCTCTCACCTCAAGCCGGCCTGAAGGCCAGCATCATGAGCATCAGCCGCCAGCCCTCTCACCTCAAGCCGGCCTGAAGGCCAGCATCATGAGCATCAGCCGCCGGCCCTCTCACCTCAAGCCGGCCTCAAGGCCGGCATCATGAGCATCAGCCGCCGGCCCTCTCACCTCAAGCCGGCCTCAAGGCCAGCATCATGAGCATCAGCCGCCGGCCCTCTCACCTCAAGCCGGCCTGAAGGCCAGCATCATGAGCATCAGCCGCCGGCCCTCTCACCTCAAGCCGGCCTCAAGGCAAGCATCATGAGCATCAGCCGCCGGCCCTCTCACCTCAAGCCGGCCTCAAGGCCGGCATCATGAGCATCAGCCGCCGGCCCTCTCACCTCAAGCCGGCCTGAAGGCCAGCATCATGAGCATCAGCCCCCGGCCCTCCCACCTCAAGCCAGGCATGAAGGCCAGCATCATGAGCCCGCAGCCGCCGCCCTCTCACCTCAAGCGGCCTCAAGGCCGCATCATGAGCATCAGCCGCCGGCCCTCTCACCTCAAGCCGGCCTCAAGGCCAGCATCATGAGCATCAGCCGCCGGCCCTCTCACCTCAAGCCGGCCTGAAGGCCGGCATCATGAGCATCAGCCACCGGCCCTCTCACCTCAAGCCGGCCTAAAGGCCAGCATCATGATCATCAGCCGCCGGCCCTCTCACCTCAAGCCGGCCTGAAGGCCAGCATCATGAGCATCAGCCGCCGGCCCTCTCACCTCAAGCCGGCCTCAAGGCCAGCATCATGAGCATCAGCCGCCGGCCCTCTCACCTCAAGCCGGCCTCAAGGCCGGCATCATGAGCATCAGCCACCGGCCCTCTCACCTCAAGCCGGCCTGAAGGCCAGCATCATGAGCATCAGCCGCCGGCCCTCTCACCTCAAGCCGGCCTCAAGGCCAGCATCATGAGCATCAGCCGCCAGCGCTCTCACCTCAAGCCGGCCTGAAGGCCGGCATCATGAGCATCAGCCCCCGGCCCTCTCACCTCAAGCCGGCCTAAAGGCCAGCATCATGATCATCAGCCGCCGGCCCTCTCACCTCAAGCCGGCCTGAAGGCCAGCATCATGAGCATCAGCCGCCGGCCCTCTCACCTCAAGCCGGCCTCAAGGCCAGCATCATGAGCATCAGCCGCCGGCCCTCTCACCTCAAGCCGGCCTAAAGGCCAGCATCATGATCATCAGCCGCCGGCCCTCTCACCTCAAGCCGGCCTGAAGGCCAGCATCATGAGCATCAGCCGCCGGCCCTCTCACCTCAAGCCGGCCTCAAGGCCAGCATCATGAGCATCAGCCGCCGGCCCTCTCACCTCAAGCCGGCCTCAAGGCCAGCATCATGAGCATCAGCCGCCGGCCCTCTCACCTCAAGCCGGCCTGAAGGCCAGCATCATGAGCATCAGCCGCCGGCCCTCTCACCTCAAGCCGGCCTAAAGGCCAGCATCATGAGCATCAGCCGCCGGCCCTCTCACCTCAAGCCGGCCTGAAGGCCAGCATCATGAGCATCAGCCGCCGGCGCTCTCACCTCAAGCCGGCCTGAAGGCCAGCATCATGAGCATCAGCCGCCAGCGCTCTCACCTCAAGCCGGCCTGAAGGCCAGCATCATGAGCATCAGCCGCCAGCGCTCTCACCTCAAGCCGGCCTGAAGGCCAGCATCATGAGCATCAGCCGCCAGCGCTCTCACCTCAAGCCGGCCTCATGGCCAGCATCAATCAGCTGCGAGCCTGCCTGGAGGCCAACATCGTGAGCATCAGCCTCGGGCCCTCTTACTTCAAGCCTCATGGCCAGCACCATGAGCATCAGTCGCGAACCCCAAACCCCTTATTCGAAGCCCCTGATTCGCCCACCAATAGGGCACAGTTCCTGTGTCCAAGACCTACCCGCATCCAGTGTCTAAACCGAGTCCTAGGCCACCCTACCCGACCCTACCCCACGACCAAGGACGACCAAGGATTTTCGAGGGGGGAGAGCGGGGATTTTTGGGTTGGCAAATCGTGCTGGGTGGGTGGGTAGAGCAGTAGGTGAACACAGAGCCGGAGCTCGGAAGCCCCAATCCTCAGAAGAGCCTGAAGTCCCAGGGTTTAGAGTTGTTGATGTTCAAGTGGCTGGTGAAGCATGTGCTTCGAACATCCCCACCCCCAAAGCCCATGGCGCTGCTGGATACTCTATGAGATCTGTTGGGATACGTACCTAACATATGAAAACACCGAGGTGTGGGGAGAAGAACATGTCTCAACCCTAAACCATAAACCCTTTAAGCAACAGGGTCCCCCACCTCCCCTGCGCTTGGAGCCACCATGCATCGCCGCCCCGCAAGGCCTTGAGCTTTGGAGGGTTTGGGGTTTCGCTTGACTGTTTTGGTGGGAAATACGACGCCATCTGGGGCGTAGGGTTTAGAGTTAGGGCATTGGGGGTTCGAGCTGCCCAATTTAGGTCTCTGCCAAGAAGGCTCACTATGTCCTTTTGACCTCAAAGCCACAACCATTGAAACCCCCCTAAACGTGCCTGGGGCTTTGGAGCCCACAGCTCTGCGCGCCTGCAGGGGGCAGAAGGGTTTGGATTTTTAGGGCTTTGAAGCTCAAACCATAAGAAGTCTGGGGTTTTTAGGGTTTTGGGGTTTTTCTTTTGGACTGAGGGCTTACCAAAGGCCTCAGCGTATGCCTGCGTGGTTGCTTCCTGAGTTTTCGACATCCTGACAGGGTTCCTGCCGTGGGGGCCCAGCAACGAGCCCCAACGAAATTTCTCCTTAGTCGAGGGCGTTCAAGATTATCTCATCCTTGTATATTGATCCGTGCAGCACTCGGCACCGAAGCTGCGCGTCTCTGCCCCTTGATGGGGCATGAGGAGAGCGGGCCACATCAACTCGCCATATATCCAAGCATGCAGCCGACTACTTGGGGCTATGGATGACTATTGTTTCAACAACCTTCCGAGCAGTTTAGAGTTTTGAGCTTTGAGGGTTTAGGGTTCAGGGAGAAGGGTTTGTGGCTTGGAGGGTTTAAGCCTTGTCCGCGGCAGAGGCTCCGGCGCCCCTATGTGATCAGGGTTTAGGGTTTAGGGTTTAGGGTTGAGGGTTGAGGGTTTAGGGTTGAGGGTTGAGGGTTGAGGGTTTAGGGTTTAGGGTTATAAGGCTTTAGCTGGTTTAGGGTTGGGTTCAGTTCGCCCCAAGGAGCTGAGCAACCTGAAACCCGAACAGATTTAAGATAGGGGCCTTAATAATTAGAATAGAGTTTTGGGGGTTATTCTAGTAGAATTATATAGGGCAGAAGGGGAATACTACTAGTAATTATTCCGACCCCTATGGTAGGGTTTAAGGTTTGGGGGGTCGGGGTGGAGTTCAGGGCTTCGGCCCCGAAGCGTCAACTCCAATCTCCTCGATGCCGGCCAGCTTGTCTGCACACTCCGCGAAATGGGCGCTGTCTTTCAGTCGTTCTTTCTTGCTTTCTTTGTATGATACTTCTTTCTTTATGTATTTCTTTTCCCTTCTTTCTTTTGATCGATTGTTCTGTCGTTCTTTCTTTCTGTCTTTCTTGCGTTCTTTCTTGTTTTCTTTCCTTCTTCCCGAGTACCCCAAGGCCTCTTTGCGCACAAAATCAAATCAGCGCTCTCTCGCTCTCTCTCTCTCTCTCTCTGTCTCTCTGTCTCCTAAGCCTAAGCCCTTGCCTTACTTGCAGCCGCCCCTTTGGCATTCCCTGCTTTGTAAGGAAATTTAATTTGAATTTCGGGTCCTCTTGCAGTCCCCTTTGTTGTCGCTGTCCTTACACAAAGGATGCATGGACCCTAACCGAGAACCACCCCCAAACCCTAAACCCTAAACCCCAAACGCTAAACCCTAAACCCTAGACCCCAAACCCTAAACCCTAAAACCGGGCCTAAAAGACCCTAAACCTTGAATAATCCCTAACAACTCCTAAAGCCCTGCCACCAAGTGATCGCCTCTGCTGTGCTGCTCGCTGTGGGCGGAGCTCCATCGCCTGAAAGAAATCCGGCTTAAGGTTTAGGATTTTCGGGTTTAGGGTTT
Organism: Symbiodinium natans; assembly: GCA_905221605.1. NCBI lineage: Eukaryota > Dinophyceae > Suessiales > Symbiodiniaceae > Symbiodinium > Symbiodinium natans. The sequence continues at coordinate 600,338 of CAJNDS010001513.1, forward strand.
AGGTTTAGGAGTTTAGGGTTTAGGGTTTAGGAGTTTGGAGTTTAGGGCTTAGGGTTTAGGGTTAGGGTTTAGGGTTTTGGGTTTGGGGTTTAGGAGGAATATGCATGACCACTTGGAGGTTCATGGGACTTACTAACCAATTCTCACTGTACTAGTACACTTATAATTGGCTAGTAAGTACCATGAACCTCCAAGTAGGAGGAATGCGCATGACCACAAACAGAAGACGACACGCACATGACTATGCGTTTGTCTCACGGCAGCCTTGTTTTGCTCTTTCCTAACCTTTTTGCCGTTTGCGGGTTGTGATTCGCTATTTGACATTAGGAAGCTGAAGAAAGAGGGTGTAAAACTTCACATTGGAGCTCTTGCGCGTTTGGGACGATCCTCCTAGCCCAGGCAGGCTTTAAGCCTCCCAAGCCCAGCAGCTTCCGGATCCCAGCACTTCCGAGCCCCAAAAAACTCATGGGTTTAGGGGTTTAGGGGTTTAGGGGTTTAGGGGTTTAGGGGTTTAGGGGTTTAGGGGTTTAGGGGTTTAGGGGTTTAGGGGTTTAGGGGTTTAGGGGTTTAGGGGTTTAGGGGTTTAGGGGTTTAGGGGTTTAGGGGGTTAGGGGCTTAGGGTTTAGGGGTTTAGGGGTTTAGGGGGGGTTTTAGGGGTTAGGGGTTTAGGGGTTAAGCGGTTTAGGGGTTTAGGGGTTTAGGGGTTTAGGGGTTTAGGGGTTTAGGGGTTTAGGGGTTTAGGGGTTTAGGGGTTTAGGGGTTTAGGGGTTTATGCAAGATGTCATCGGACGTCCCATGCGAGAAGAACGCAAGAGATCCTTAGCGAAGAAGTTAACTATCAATTGACTGCAGAAAACTAAGAAATCACCACCTTCGCTGTCTGTGGCGTTGGCAGTATACATTCCACACAACTTGTGGATCCACAACCGGCAAAGGGCAACTTTGAAAGACATTAGCTGGAGGCGAGTACGGCCGTTTAACGACAAAGTCGTACTTGTCACTCGGGGTTTTGGGGTTTAGGGGTTTCGGGGTTTAGGGGTTTAGGGGTTTAGGGGTTTAGGGGTTTAGGGGTGTAGGGGTTTGGGGGTTTGGGGGTTTGGGGGGTCAGAGGTCCAGGGGTTTGGGGTTTAGGGCCTCAGAACTCTCAAAACCTACCCAGAAACTCTTCAGGAACCCTCACCCCAAACCCGAAGGAGACAGAAGCCCTAAACCCCCGATTTCCCTGAGCCAGGTGCTCCTACGCCGCTGGCGCACGGGCGTGGCAACCGGCTGTGGGGCCTTTCAGGGTTCAGGGTTTGGGGTTTAGGGTTTACGGTTCAGGGTTTGTGGGCTCTGAGGGTCTACGGTTTTGGCATTTCTTGAGGGTTGGGTCGAAGGTTCTGAGGCTTCTCAAGGTTCCGACAGCTTTGGGTTCTGAGCTCAGGGGTTTAGGGTTCAGGGTTTAGGGTTTAGGGGTTTAGGGGTTTAGGGGTTTAGGGTTTAGGGTTTAGGGTTTAGGGGTTTAGGGGTTTAGGAGTTTAGGGGTTTAGGGTTTAGGGTTTAGGATTTAGGGTTTAGGGTTTAGGGATCAAAGAACGATGCTCACCCGCTTACTATCTCGGGGATGTCTTCCGACCTTCACTGGCAGCTCTGCTGCTGCCTCGTCTGGCAGTCCATACCTTGGGGCCGGACTCACCAAAACCGAAGGGCTTAGGTAGGGTTTAGGGTTTAGGGTTTAGGGTTTAGGGTTTAGGGTTTAGGGTTTAGGGTTTAGGGTTTAGGGTTTAGGGTTTAGGGTTTAGGGTTTAGGGTTTAGGGTTTAGGGTTTAGGGTTTAGGTTTAAGGGTTTAGGGTTTAGGGTTTAGGGTTTAGGGTTTAGGGTTTAGGGTTTAGGGTTTAGGGTTTAGGGTTTAGGGTTTAGGGTTTAGGGTTTAGGGTTTAGGGTTTAGGGTTTAGGGTTTAGGGTTTAGGGTGCGGAGGTTGCCTTGTATAGGTTGGAAGGGTAAAACACCCGCAAACATATTTGGCTCAAGGATGGCCGGAAGCTGTCCGTTCGCTCTTAAAAAGTTAGGCCGCTGGGGTTTGGGGTTTGGTTACAGTAAGAGTCCTTTCCCCTCCCGTTTGGTTACTCTGGGCCTGAGGGATTTTCTCTTGTGGTTCGGTCTGGGGAATTCATTCAGGGCAACTATTGAGGGTGATATTTGGGCTGGTTCCTTGTCCCCGTGGGTTGCCCCCCGTAGGTTATGAGCACAAACGGTTCCCTGCGGTGAGGTGTTTCATTCAGGGTCTGGGTTCAAGAAGCAATGCCTTCCCCCAAACGATGGCTCCAGCCTTCCTCGAATGGTGGTGAAAGTGGTGAAGCGGAAAGTGGTGCAACTGATTCTCTGGCTGAGCGGCGCTAGAAGAAGTGATGCCTGGTGCTGCGGAAGAACAACTGGAGGGAACAACGGTTGCTAGAGGCCCCAATGAGGGCACGGATCCCAATGCGGACATGGTTGACAATGCTGAAGGTGAAGGACGAGCTGTTTCTGTATCGCCAAAGCCTGGGGAAAAGAGGAACTGGGATGAAACTGGCGGTATAGACCGTGAACTGGAGGCGACCGTTTTACCCGTGTTGCTGAGGCATGGGTATCAGCCGTCGACTTCAACTTCGGGCCGAATGGTCGATCAAGGGGCTCAGACCAATCTGAGTGGAGCGGTGTCGCAAGTTTCCAGGAAACCTCTGAACAAGATAAAAGGGGATCCCTCAGCGAGTTCCATGTGCGATGAAGGCGGTGATGAACAGGAGACAAAGGGCGCGGACAGCTTTGAAGCTGCACCTACTGCTGAATACGCCATGGGGGAGGAGGAGATCCTGGAGATGGAGGTTGAAAGGATGCGACAGTTGTCCGAAGAAGCAGAAATGCTTCAAGTCTCGGAAGAGAATGATGTTCAGGAAGAAGGGCATCCTATCGAGGCAAGTGATGGGACAACGTGGGAGCGACATTTCCACAAAGATGGGAGGCCATATTTTTACTGCCTGGATACGGGAGAAACTAGGTGGACACTGCCGGAGGAAGGTAAGTGACAAGGTGGTTGAGTCTCTTTCGGGCAATGAACTGGAGTTGGAGATTGCACTGGGTCCTTCATCGTCTACTCCGACAGCTGAGTCTACAAGGGCGTTCCAAGGTAGTGTAGATAGTTTAGTAGAAAAAGATTTTTCCTCTACCGTCGGGGATAGCGGTCTAAGGGGTGGTAAAGCTGCTAAGACCTCAGGTTCCCCTAGGGAGGATAGAATTTCTGGAACACAAAAAGACATGGCTGGAGGACACCTGGATCGGAAAAGGGGCAAAGCGCTTTCTGAGGGTGACGCAGCGGTGAAATCTGTGGATCCGGAGGATGAAATTCCCAACGCGGAGGTGAATGCTGCGTCGGCTACAGAGGAGCAGGTGGTGGATGAGGTATCTGGCATTCAGGAAGTTGGTCCTGGAGATGAGGATGATGGAGGAAGAAAGTTGTGTGTTACGACTGAGGAGGTTTCTCCGTCTGGTGCCATGGATTCCGCCATTCAAGGAAAAAATGAGGCTTCTGGAATAGCTGGAGACGCGGTTAATTTGCCGGAAAAGAAAGATGAGGCCTGGAGCGCCAATGAGGTGCGGGCAAAAGTGCCGGATGGAACCTGGAGTGCAGAAGAAGCACGGGGCGAGGCACGAGATGGTACACGCTCCACAGTAGACTGCAACAATGGGGCGCAGGTCACTGCAGCAGCTGACGAGGGAGATGCATCGGCGGACGCGCTTGTGCAATCTGAAGTTAGTGGCGCGGAGCAAGAAGATTCGGGCCGCACCGAAGCCAATGGAGCAGCTGTGGCCGACGGTGGTGTTATTTCTCCTTTGGTAACCATGGAGCCAAAGGATCCTACAGTGGAAGAAAGTGTGCCTGCCGTGGATGACCCAATAAGGGACCCAACGGAAGGGTCTCTCTCCAAGGAAATGGAGAAATTGCCGACTGGTGGTTTGCCGGAAGTCGACACCGCGCAAGCTGTAACAGGGAAGGCAGAGCCTTTGGCAAAAAATGATGATGGTTCTGTATCATTGGAGCGCAAGGTGGATGATCTTGCGGAACTCACTGGTGTACAGGACAAGCAGCTTGGTCCAATGGTGGAAGCAGGGGGCGTTCAAGGAGCCGAAGAAAGTGTGCCGGTTTCTGGAGACCAAACAAATGAAGTGCCCAATGAGGCAGCCCCAGCTACACATGGAAAGCATTGCTATGAAAAGGGAGATAAGATCACTGGAATTGTTCGCTGCATCAATGTTTCTGGAGCTTATTTGGAACATGGTGATCTGGATGTATTGATTCCTGCAGAAGGGAAAAATACACCTCTGTTCAGGATCGGTGATTATGTAGAAGCAGATGTACAGAAAGTGGAAGAAGATGGTACTGTGATCTTGGACACCTACCTGGTTCTGGAAGACGACGGAAATGAGGACTCTTCCTCGACGCTGCGCAAGTGGAAAGACAGCGGTTCGGGCACGTGGTGGCAGGATTCATGGTATGCTGGTCAATGGTACCAAGGTTCCTTCGACGGTCAATGGGACTGGAAAAGGGAAGATTGGCAATGCTACGAGTGGTCTGCCGACCAGTGGATATCTCCGGAGGAATGGGATGAAGCCGTTCAAAAACAACTCTGTGGAGAAAGAATCTATAGAGTGCTCCTTGAGAATGGAAAAATGAAAAGGAGTATTTGGGCAAGATCACTGGGGTATTGCTGGATCGTCGTATGGAAGGAGTTCGAGAGTTGGTGGCAGACCTTGCACTGTTGGAAATTGAAGCTCGAGCAGCTTACAATATGCTGCGTAATGAAGGTTGGACACCCAGTGGTAAAGAAGATGCAGGTTGGGAAAAAAGAAAATACCCCCGGGAGCAGTACCACAATGCGCTTTACGACCTGGCACGTCAGAGGAAGGCGTATAGTGAAGCGGTCACAGGTGAAGCGGTAGCGAAGGTACTAGACAAGGGAGACGATGAACTCTGGAATGAGCTCTGGTTGGACTCGAAGAAGTTTTTGCAGGAACTTGATGGTGCAGTTGAAACTACGCGGATACAGGAGCAAAGGCCAATGGAAGCCTACCTGGACCCGGACAAGTACAAAAAGGTTTATATGACGCCAAAACCTGTGTCGAAAGGGTATACAAAGCTGTGCAAGTTCTACAATCAAGGGAAGTGTCGCAATGGAAGCGATTGCACCTTTGAGCACCGTCGTCATGGTGAAGGGTGGCCAGAAAGAGGTCCAGCTGAATCAGAGACCAGCCACAATACTGGTGATGAGGATGGGGACATCGGTGGCCCTCCAACTGATGAAGGAGTTGTGGCTGAGGTACAGCAGGAACGGGAGGATTCAGCCTTCCGGACCCAGTACAACTATGGCAAAGGGGCGTCAAAAGGTGAGCCTACATCGGTGGAGCCAAAGAAGCAGCTGTGTCTGTATTATGGGGCAAACCGTGATGGTTGCAAATTCGGAGATGCCTGCAGATATATCCACGATGACAAGGCAGTCCTAGAAGGGACTTGGGAACCTGGCAAATCTTGGGACAATGCCTCCCGAAAGGCCATGAGGGATGAAGGGTTCCACAATTCCTGCTACGACTACTACGTCAAAGGGAGGTGTCGCGTGCGATATGGTGTTTGCAAGTTTTTGGAGATACCGGACAGAAACACCTTCAAGCCACCAGTGATTGGGGGAGCCGAATCTTCATCATCCTCAGCACCACAGGCGCTGCAAATGACCAATGTGTCAAAAAAGGAAGGTGAGGTTGATACGCTGGATGGAGCGGAAGGGGATGTACAAAAGGATTCGGTGGCAGAGTCCACCGCTATACCGCTTCTGGATCCAGAGGAGCCAATACAAAACTGGATGGCTCGCAATCAACACTTGTGGGTCTACACCCCTCACGTAAGTGAGGTGATGATCAAGCTAGGGGTGACCAACGTCAAAGAGCTCCAGGAGTACATATTTGTGGAAGATTTGGTTGAAAAAGGGGTCAACAAGGTGACCGCCTGCAAAATTCTGAAGCTGGTGGGTGGTGTCCGATACCGGCCAATGTCGCCGGATGTGGCTGTTGCTACCAATGCATCTGTGCGAGTGGAACAATCTTCTGGAAGCCATGAAGCTGGAAGGGATGCAGCGAGAACCGTCTCTCAGGTGCGGGAAGCTGAAGGTCACGGTGCAAAAGAGATGCCGCGAGGGTCGTATCGGGAGATCCTGAATAAAGGCAGGTACCGTGAAGCTTGGACACTCGAATGCGTGCAGAGGTTGCAGTTGGTGGGAATGGGAATGCCACCGGTGAACCCGCCGAAAAAGGGTTGTAGATCAAGGTCAAACCCCGTGAAGAGGGGACGACCGCTGCTGAATCGAAAACAGGTACAACGTGTGCCGCGTTCTTATTCGAGTCGGTGCATGAGGCCAACGGAGGTTGTGGAAAAACCAAAGCCGCTGCAACCCCTTCGTGGAGGATTATCTTTTCGATTTAGCAGATCGTGGGCAGATTTGGAGGACGATGATGATCAGGATGGAGCGTTGGTCTCCTATGCTGCGTCTTCAGGCGAATCCAGCGCAGAGGAAGCTGTCGATGCTCGGCGGTTAAGAGAAGCCCTTTTGCAAGAAAGGGATTTAAAGAGAACCGAACAGGGCGGCAATGTTCCACAAGGTTCTCAAGGCTCCAATGGTGGGCACCAAATTCTTGGCGAAGTTCGCGACAAAGCGTCGCGGGGGGAGACCCGCCAAGAACGGTCTTCTCAACGCCAAGAACGGTCTTCTCAAAATTTTTCGCGATCACAATCTTCGGTTCAGGCCACAGTCTCAAAAAGGGCAAGGGATGGCTTTGTGATTGGTGGTTCGCTGGCGGTGAGCTCTACGGATGAGGTTCGACCTGGGCAAAGGGTTGCTGGACAGGAAGATGCGTCTGGAAGCGCGGAGGTTCTACCTGGGCAAGAAGATGCTGGACAGGGAACGGCGTTAGAGACAGAGCTGGCCACTGGTGGAGAGACTGGGTGTGATCAAGGTGAAGATGGGAGCAATGAACTCCATAGTGATGGCATGAAGAAATTGGCTGTCCTGAAGGCGCGGAAGAGCCATGAACGGTTATTGACCAGAGGCCTTCTGATGCGGATCTATTGGAAGGTCGCCGACGGCAGGATACCGGTTCAAAAGAAGGACTGCTCGAAAGGATCGAATAAGATGGACCGAAATTTGGTCATCAGCACGTCTACGGATGGCTCGGGCGAGCGGGAGATGAGCCTTGCGCTGGTGGAAAGCGCGAGTCCTTCGACGGAGAAAAATACAGCACTGATGCCGTTGTATGATCCTCAAGAGTTGATACAGTCGCCAACGACTGATTGGGTTATGCGCCGTGGTTTGGCAGATCGTGCAATATGGAACACAATAGCGTCGTCAGCGCGAAACATATGTGCTGAAATGATTCGGGTGGATGAAACGAATGCCCGGTTGGAAACTGGGAAACTCCTTTTTCAAAGGAGAGATCAAGGGTATTACGGTGATTTGCATCATCCGTTTCACGATCATCCATGTTTGCCGGCAGTGGGGAATTATCCACTTTCTGTGATGGGAGCATTGCTATCGCCAGGTCTGGAGCAAGAATTCCGGAGTACCGATACGTTCGGAACTGCAATGGAAGCAATAGCTTTCGATTGGAGCCGGATTCAAGGTATGGAAGTCCACGTTGAGCTTATGGCTTGGGTAGCAAAGCTGGTTTATCCGTTCCTCACCATGGGAGGTCAAGGGACGGTGGTGAATTCAGAGTTTATCTGGCAGCGCGGAAGGGATCAGTTAATGGAGTTCCTTCAAGCGGCCACGTGTGCCGATGAGTTGGAGGATCTCTGGAGACGAATGGATGATGATGATGATCCAGAAGTGGATCCTTCAGGGATGGTGCTGGAGATCTCTGGACAGCAAGATGCGGTTTTTGGACAAGGGAGTGACGAAACTCCTCTTCCTATAGAAGATGCTGGAAGTGAGACGACAGGTGACACTGGACTCAATGGCAAAGCGCCAAAAGTTTCTCCGGAAGAGGAGACGACCCGTGGTTCGTCGAGACTGTCTGGCACAAGGATGTTCTTGTGGAAGGTGTATTCTCGGGTTGTTCCCAATTGGGATTTCTCGATCCAAGACCGTTCAACTGGGAGGATCTTTGACAGCACAAAGGGTTATCCTGGTGAAGGACCATCAAATGGTGATAGTTCAACTTCCTCAAAGAGGAACATGCCCTGGATTTCTGAAGATCACCTCGATCACGTGGTGGGAAAAAAGATGGAAATGTCTTCAGATATGAGTGAGTTGGATGGGTTTGTTCCAGAAGGTGAGGGACAGTTGGAAGAGGTTGAGGTGGAAAATGTAACTGCCTCGAAAGTCCCTAGAGCTCTTTGGTGGAAAGGGTTTAGGGCTGGTCAAAGGAAGAAGTTGTGTCGTGCTGGAGGATTTGGAAGTCAGGTTGTTGGGACAACTATTCCAGCTAATCGGATATGGAACTCTGGAGTAAGGAAGACCTCCCTGAAGATGCCCAAAAAACATGGGTCGGTTGTATTTGGCTCAGGAGTCAGGGGAAAACCAATCGTGGGATCGCGGGAGCATCAAGAAGGTTTTCCAGGAAGTTCCACTGAAGCATCCACAACTAGCACCTTGGGTGAAGAAGGTAGTTCTCCAAGTCATGGCAATGTCCATGTAGAGCGGGATCGTTCGATGGACAGTTTTGAAGCAGAACGCCTGTCAAAGAGGAGGCAAGGTATCTGCTATTGGTTTAACAAAGGGAACGATCGTTGCAGGTTTGGAGAGAACTGCAAATTTATTCATTCCAATGAGGATGTGGTGTTAGCTACGTACTGGTGTAGGTACAATGTGGATGGACGAGGGTGTCATGCTGGTAAAGATTGCAAATATTCGCACGATGCGACTGGTGTGAAATGTATTCAGTTTTTTCAAACTGGAAAATGCAAGCGAGGTAATCAATGCGTCTTGGAGCATAGTGGGCGCACTGAGAGGTCGATCGCTGGGAAGGAGAGCCAATCTTCAAGCTTTTGAGGATAACTGATGAGGATCAGAAAAATAAAGAGTGGCTTTCGTGGACGGACAAGATGTTATCAACGCTGGAATTGTATGAGGTGATTAGATCCTGTGACGTTCCGCTGGCAGAGGTTGAAGAATGGACAAATGATTTAAGGATCTGGTACGAAAAAGCTCAGCTGGATGGTGAAAGCGCCCCAATGGTGGTACAAAAAGACCTTTGGAGGAAGAGTCAGCTGACGAGCCTGCAGTTGAGGAGGTGGTACCAGAGGTCACAGAAGTGATCGTCGAAGTTGATGAGGAGCCGGAGAAGAGCAAGAAGAAGAGGAAACTTGCTGCAACGCATGATCCATACACGGTGTTGGCCCCAAGGCCAAAGAAGAGACCAATCAATGCGGATCGTGCGGAGGTGAATTTGCCAGCAAAAAAGGGGGCAATTCCCAAGGCTGAAAAATCTTCTCATCGGACGCGGTCAAAACCTGGTGGTTCTGCAAATCGGTTACAAAAGAAGGAGAAGGCATCAAGTCCCAAGAAAAGGGATGTTGCACCAGATGAAGGAGGGGAGTCCGTGAAAAAGGGACAAGCCTCAGTTCCCGCTGCCTCAGAGCCGGTTACCGTCACGCCACAGGTGACCACATCGTGTAAAGCGATAGAAGAAGCGCGGCGAGAAGGATTGGTATCCTCCATTCAGCGATGTTTGACTGATCCGTTGGTACAAGTTCAGGATCTTGAGAGCATCCTGGTGCAGCTACATAAGATCTGCGAAGCTGGTCGGGAGGCGAACAAGTGACTGGTTTTCAAGGATGGGACATGCAAAGGATGAATCCTTTTTCCCAGATTTGGTGACAATTTGCAGAATGGTTGGAGGAAAGACCAATGCGTCGAGCAAAAAGGGAGTAGGGTTTTGCCATTAAGGGTAAGGAAATCCCTGATGGTAGAGAGTGTATAGCCCTTAAGGATTCGAAGACCACGTTCGTGGTGAAGAAGACCGGAAAGTCTTCAAGAAAAGTGTTTTTCTTTAATTCACTCGTCCTGGATGACGTAAAACCATGGTTTGCAAGCCAATGGCTACGGCCCGTCTAATGGACGTTAAACATATGGTTGGCTGCTGTAGACAAGAACAGCTTTTGGCCAAAAAATGGAAGGGAACCTGCACCTCCAAGGGTGTCCTGAGGGAACCTCAGGACAGGGGGAGTGCGGAGGTTGCCTTGTATAGGTTGGAAGGGTAAAACGCCCGCAAACATATTTGGCTCAAGGATGGCCGGAAGCTGTCCGTTCGCTCTTAAAAAGTTAGGCCGCTGGGGTTTGGGGTTTGGTTACAGTAAGAGTCTTTCCCCTCCCGTTTGGTTATTCTGGGCCTGAGGGATTTTCTCTTGTGGTTCGGTCTGGGGAATTCATTCAGGGCAACTATTGAGGGTGATCTTTGGGCTGGTTCCTTGTCCCCGTGGGTTGCACCCCGTATAGGGTTTAGGGTTTAGGTTTTAGGGTTTGGGGTTTAGGGTGTAGGGTTTAGGGATTGTTTTAGGGATTGTTTTGGGGATTAAGGTTTGTTTTTGGATTTAGGATTAGGGGTAGGGTTTAGGGTTTAGGGTTTAGGGTTTAGGGTTTAGGGTTTAGGGTTTAGGGTTTAGGGTTTAGGGTTTAGGGTTTAGGGTTTAGGGTTTAGGGTTTAGGGTTTAGGGAAGTTTAGGGTTTAAGGTCTAGGGTGCCAAAACCCCCTAAAAAAGGACTTTGAGGCAAGCAGCAAAGCACCCAAACAATTCCGAAGCCCAAATCCCCCCCAATGCTAAATGCCTATGGTAAGGATTATGGTTTGGGATGTTCCCCCTTACACGAACAGTCCTTAAGAGCCACTAAGGACTGTTCCCCAAATTGTGGTATTTTCGGGGGACATAGGCAGAGGCGATAAACCCGAAGCCCCGAATCTCAGACCGCGGCAACAGCGTC